>JAJHUR010104417.1:0-19398 GCA_027495735.1 Lutjanus campechanus | reverse complement strand
GTGTGTGTGTGTGTGTGTGTGTGTGTGTGTGTGTGTGTGTGTGTGCATGTGTGTGTGTGTGTGTGAGGGGGTGAACAAAGCAGTGTTGCTTTAAGTGATAAACCTCGAGTGGCTCCCAGTAACAGGTGTGTGCTCTGTGAAGGACCAGTCGTTTGTCAAACCTCATGAAAAGAGGAGCTGAAGGCCACAAGTCTATTCAATCATCGCTGACCAGCCTCAAAGAACAAAACACACAGGATGTCTGGATAAATGATAACCTCCTACACTGAACTCAGTGGAGTCAAATAATCTTTTTTCATTAAGTCGACATGAATATATACATTTTTATTAATGTCAAGTTAATTCAACTTAAACTCCAGAACTTGCAGCAGGAGAACTTGTGTTTTCAATTTGTCTGTCCCTTCTTATTTATACATGCATGCTGTTTTAAATCTTAAATATGTGACTTCTGAAGTGTTTTTATAGAGAAATATCAAAATGTGCATGAATATCATATAGGATTTCACTTTGTATATTCAGAGCTGATGAATTTATAAGTGTATCTGAATAAGAATATGTATAGTAATATGTTTGTGAGAAAGAATAGTTACACTTTTTGGAATTTTAAAAGTCTTATCTGTTGTCATGCTTTAATGTTTTGTGAAGTGTAGCTGATGTTCTGCAACAGCTAATAGGCATCCTAATAAAATCCTAAATCAATGTACACTCAACAAAAATATAAGCGCAGCACTTTTGTTTGTGCTCCCATTTTTTATGAGTTGAAGGGGGAAAAAAATCTAAGATTTATTCTGTGTACATGAAATGTTTATTTCTCTCAAATTTTGTTTAAAAAATGTGTTAAAATCTGTGCCCCTCAGCACTTCTCCTTCGCCAAGATAATCCATCCACCTGAGATGCAGCAGCCTGGTTTTTGCACAGTTGTGCCTTGGACTGGTCACGATAAAATGCCACTCTAAAATGTGCAGTTTTATCTTGGAAAAAGAACATTAGCTATTTCACGAAGGGCTACAGAGCCACGTTTTTCGCAGGTGGGCAAAGTCATGACCTGACCTACTCTGCCTCTGATTGGCTAGAACAGAATGTGAGTGTAAACCAGTCAGAGACAGAGTAAGTAAGGCCAAGACTTTGCCCTCCCAGGACAAAAAATGGTATCTGCAGCCCTGTGTGAAATACTCATTCTGTTTTGTGTTGTGTTTATATTTGTCCTGTCTGTCCTTTACTCATTCACGTTATTCATTCATTATTCATTCACAAGTGATCTATCTGTGAAAGGTTTTGATGCTCACTGCATTACACAAAACTGAAACTTTACAAACCAGAACTGATGGAAAGAAAAGTGCCAAATAAGTGTTTCTTCAGTTTAATTGACAAAAAAAGTTGCTCAAATAGGTTACCCATGAAGCAACAAAAGATTTCTGCATTTCATAGCTGTTCACCACAGCTCTCTGCATCACTTCTCTTTTTCTTAATCAATATTTTAATCTTCAATTTAATATATTCTGTTTTAGTTTTTTGTTTGTTTGTTTGTTTGTTTGTTTTCTGTGTTTTTACTTTGTTTTATTTGTCGTGTTGCATCATTATCATTATCACCAACTTAGGCCTCCCTTAATGAAAAAGAGGAATTTGAATCACAGTGGGATTTACATGATTAGGTAAAAGTATAAATAAAAGTCTGAGTCTAATGAGGATGATTTTTGTGAATCCTGCTAGGAAGATAAGCCCCGCCATGATAAACACAGTGACAGGAAATGCATTATTCAATCATTGTTTGCAAGAGTGCAAATTACTTTTTCATTTACTTGCAGGATTCTGGCTGAATTACAGCAGAAAATATTAAATTTCAGAGTGCAGACCTGTGGTAATAAGTACTCCTGTTGTGGTGTGCATCGACCAGATTTACACTCCCAGAGTAAAAGAGAAAAGGTAGTGATTTACAATCACCTCTTTAAAATGCAACTGCCCAGGTTTGCATTTGTTTTTGTGCGTGTTATTTGCATGTGCATGATTGTTTTGTGCATTATTTTGTGGCTTGTCCCTCCATGAATGTAACAGTGCTTGATAGCAGCAGCAGCAGCAGCAGTTGTCTCTGCTTTGCTCAGCTCCTAATTAGCCAGAATTAAGAAGTATTTCTCGGCCCATTGAAGAGTCCATTTCCTTTGAAACCAGAGCATAATAAACCTTAAGTAATTACCCCAACTCATGACTATTAACTCGCAAACCGCCAGCTTCCCTTGACAACATCCTCCTCAGTGTTGTGTGGTTAAAAGGCCATTGCAGCTACCCAGCTATTTACATCCCATCTGGCAGCCTGCAAGGGACAGACAGACTATACTCATTCCTAAAGACAAAAAAAAAAAAAAAAAAAAAAAAAAAGAAGTGTAAAATGAACTCTTTCACTCTTTCTCAACTTCACCACAGAACTTGTGTTTTCTTCCCTCCAAATAAGTTACAAAAGGGCTTCTTCTCCTTTTCTTTTTCTGTCTTTTCTTTATTTTTTTTTTAATCCACACACTCATTTGCATGCGGCCGAGGCCGAGGAGGGAGGGGGTCTGAATGTATAATCTTCTGCATTTAGTAGCCTGTAATCCCGACGCTTTTCTGTGATGTGATTTTCTCCTCTCGGTCCCCCATGAACAATTAACTTGTAATCTCCACAAACATACATTCTGTCGCTGCAGAGATGAGACGGAGGAACGCCCAAGGGACCCGGCGGACAAACTGCTCTGCGCTCCCCGAGGCGGATCACTTTCTAGCTGCTACAATTCAACTGGGCTCCATTAAGCTGCAGCCCAGTCCCTCATTTCCCTCATTTCATCCTCATTTTCTGCTTCTTAACATTTGTTGCGAGCTGCTCGGAAATGTTAAATAAATGCTGTTTGACCATGTGTGTGTGTGTTTTAACTCATCATTAGCTGATGGTGCAACATGGGGCCTGTGGGCGCGAAGATGAGACGGACAGAGGGGAAAATAAAATTACCAGATGATATAAAATCAGGTTTGAAATTGTTTTAAAGTGGTATAAATGGGGGAAATCCACCCATGTAGCTTTTGGGCTTCCTTCAGTTAATTTTAGAGGTGTCACCTATTTAAAATATAAAATTATTAAATGTTAATATTAAATGTAACAGACAAACACAATATCGAAAGTGCTCCATAAAGAGGGAAATTCAATATCGGTAATAAAGCCAGTCATCTAGGAGTAATTTTTAAGTTTTACTTGTATTTTTTCTTTTAAATATTCATAATCAACATATATGACCAGTTTCTTGTTAAAATATGTTATAGTCTGTTAATTTATTTTTATTTATGTCAAATAAGTAGGCCTAAATAAGCAAAAAAGGACAGATGGACCCTGTAAAAGTCAACATATCGTGTTTTTCCCACTGAGGCCTTGCTGTAGTTTATTAGAGTATTACGCAGAAATATGTCATTTGAAATAATATTTAAAGGATGAAAAATGTGCGAAAATTAAAATATGTTACGGGTAAAATAAATGTGTAGATTTAGAGGGATAAAAGTTTGCTTTCATGTTAATTAAATCAAGTTTTTGTATTTGTGGGGGCTGCATGAGTTGTAAATGTTCACCCATTTAAAAAAAAAAGTGAATAGATATTAATAAATAATAAGTAAAATGTATCCAATTTACAATTAACAGAGTTTACATGATAAATGTTGTTTGTAATGTTTTAAAGTCCCAAGTGAATGCTTAAAAAAGAGGGGGCGACAGTAAATATGATCCATAGTTTCAGTTTTATTGAAATTTCATCCAGGGACGCTGGGCGATAATAAATATTTCATCAGTCATCAACAATGTACAAAAATAAAGACACGGGGTCTCTGGGCATAACAAATTCAGTTCAGCAAAAACAATCATGCTGTGATAATTATACCGTCATGCAAAAGAAAAAAAAAATACAAATTAAAAAATGGAAATCAGAGCACAAATTGACATACAGTGAGCCACAAAATAAATCTAAAAAACTTAGATTTGAAATCAAATTTCCGCGGTGGCAGAGTCATTTTAGCCAAACACATAAATGTGATTATTTTCATATAGAACTCAAGTTTAAAATCCTTGGTACAAGGCACAGAGAGCATTCTTCGTTTTCACAAAATGACGCCTGATATTAAAAACAATAGGAAAATTAACTGAAAATCTTCATGCAGCCTCCTTCACCTTTCACAGTGTGGTGTGAGACTAAAACTGCATCTTGTTGCATGACACACAACTTTTTCTTTTCACCTTCAACTGGCAAAAATCATCAGTCTTTATAAGTCCTTGTTACAAGGAGGAAAATAACACTTTTTTTTCTCATACGCCAAACAAGAAAACAGACTAAACAACAACATGCACCAGTGAGGCCAAACCCGCCCTCATGCCCTGAATTCTCTATTTACAAACACCGTCACATCTCTCAGTCTCTGCGTGTCTCACACACGCTCCGACCATCATTTCATCACGTCTTTGCCCTCCACTGTGAGTCTCGTGAGGCCGGTGGAGGTGATGGGGACGTGTGGAGGAGGGGGCACCTGGCAGATGGTACAGGGACACGGCAGTCCGGCCCAGTGCTGGAAGCCGGAGCCCAGCTGCAGGGCCGGGGGGGCGGCCGGGGAGCCCTTCATCAGGGAGTGGGGCGCTCGGATGGAGGTGAGCCCCGGCAGCGCGCTCGATAGAGTGGAGGACGTGGAGGAGGACAGCGCGCTCCCGAGGAGAGGGTGCACCTGGTGCGCGGCTGCAGCCGCCGCAGCGGCAGCAGCAGCGGCCGGGCCCCCGGAGTGTCCCCCAGCGGCGTGCGCCACCGTGCCGCAATGGAAAGCGGAGTGCTGGCCTCCGTAAATCTCCCCCACCAGCCGCTTCATCTCGTCTAAAGAGCTGGTGAGCATCAGGATGTAGTTCCGGGCCAGCAGCAGCGTGGCGATCTTGGACAACTTCCGCACCGAGGGCCCGTGCGCGTAGGGCATCACCTCGCGCAGGCCGTCCATGGCCAGGTTGAGGTCGTGCATGCGCTTCCTCTCGCGGCCGTTGATCTTGAGGCGGAGGTGGTACATTTCCTCCTCGGTGACCTGCTTCTTCAACTTGAACTTGTTGCTGCTGCTGCTGCTGTCTCTGCTGCTCCCCACTGACGCGGACTTGGCGTCTCCAGAGCGCAGGTGCTCTCCTCCTCCGCCGCCGCCACTCATCTTCTGCCGCTGCTGCTCGCCGCCCTGCGTGGAGGAGGACACTGAGGATCCGACGTGGTGGTGGTGATGGCTGTGGTGGTGCTGGTGGTGGTGGTCTCGGAGAAACATGCCGTCCATGTCCGGGGAAGAGGCTCTGCTGCTCGGGCTGGAGTCTGAATTCATTTTATGGGTTCGCTGGGTGAGGTTGATGGGTAGGAGGTCGCTGCTGCTTCCTCCCTCACTCTCTCACTCTCTCCTCACTTTCACTCTCTCTTTTTACTCCCCCTCTCTCTGTCTGTCTCTCTTTAGTCACCTGATGTTGTCTGAAGCCTCCTGTCCCACGCTCCTGTCCTTATCACATCGGTGACCACTCTGCCTCTGCCGACTGTCTTTTCTCTCCCTGTGTGTCTCTGCGGTGAGGAGGACACTGATTGTGGGTATTTATACGTGCGGGCAGACAAAAGCGCCTTTCCTATTCATAACGCCTCGTTAGGAGGATGACGTGCCCGTTAGAAAGGGGGCGGTGTGCTTTGACTGTCCCAGTGACCGCGGTGCGCAACCATTCACTGCCATTGTCAGGACACTGTCGGGGGGCACAGCGCGCCTCTCATCTCCTGCTCTCTTCTTCTTCTTCTTCTTCTTCTTCTTCTTCCTCTTCTCTTCTCTTCTCTTCTCTTCTCTTCTCTTCTCTTCTCTTCTCTTCTTGTGGATCAGAAAGTTGCTCTTCCTGGGACGAGCTGGTCAGTTTTATTAATGCTTCTTTTCTGAGATTTTTTTTTTTTTTTGTAAAAGTTATACATGTCATAGAAGTTGTTTGAGAGCATCTTATACTTTATCTTTTTTTTAAAACGCTGCAACGAAATGCTTCATTCTTTGTGGCCTGTCTTGTTTGTTAAACATTTTGTGAGCTGTAAATTTACATTTTGTGCGCAAAAATGTACATTTTACGCACAAAAAACATTGTGATATCATCACAGAAATGTAATTTATTTTGTGAAACAGACATAGTTTTTTTTAATGCACTAGGAAGAGGAGAAACCAGACTGTGTTCAAAACTTCGTTAGCCTCTAGGGTTTTTATTATCGGACAGTCAAATTTTAAACCAACCTCTCCGCGCTCCGGCCGCTGGTTGCCTGAGGGAATGAGGAGGAATGAGAAGGGAAATTGGTTTCCCATTCAGCGGCTCCCGGTGCCGCAGGGGAGCGCGGCCTCCGCTGGGACAGAGGTAACATGCCCGCTCCGACACTCCGGCACTCTGCTGGCCATATGGCAGCATGTGGGCGTCCGTCAGAATTAAAACTTCTCATCGCTTCCATGTGTTACTGAAGGCTCAGTTTTACGTGTATTATTATTATTATTATGATTATTATTATTATTATTGGCTTTAATAATAATAATAATAATAATTTTATTTTACTTTTATTTTACTATCGAGATCCAAAAATCTCTGGCAAATAGCAGCCGTACAAATCACAGCATATTAAAATGCAACAAATAAAACATGATATTCTAAAATCCACAATAAAACAAGAACAACCCTTCAAACACAGTGGCCTCTCAAGAAAAACAAGCACGTCTCCATCTCCACATTCTTTATGATGTCCTTAAATTCATCAGTGCATACAAGTGTATCTAATTTTAGAATATTTTTTGTCGATTATTCCATTATTATGCCCATGTTGCATAATAGAAAATTTGGAAAATGGGAAGATATTTAATAGCATATCATTTCTTTCTTTTCAGTTTTTTCTCAAAAGATAAAATGGGGAAAACTCTTTCTTTATGAATAATTTTCAGCTTTTAATTATTTGAAAAATGAGATAAGATGACATCAGAAACTGCTCTTATACAATGCTAAAATACAAAACTATAATAGGATGTAATGCAATACAATACAATATGGTGTACAATACAATACAATACTACTTTAATACTGTCATTTCAGTCAAAGAGAAATTAGAATTCAATTCGGTTCAAAATACTTCACTTTTCAGACGAACACCAATACACACATAAAACAATCTAAAATACAACATAAGTAGGATTGTTACAAATATTAAACTACAGATGTATTTCACCAAGAGAAACAAAATAAACTAAAAAAAATACAAAATGAGCCATAAACTGTACTTTAAAATTAATTTATGGAATTAACACAAACATTTATTTACCATAAAACACATTTTATTGATTGATTAAGTGAACAGACAGATCTCTAAAGGTGATTTCGTATTAAATTATTGGAATGAAAGCGTTAAATTGAGTCAGTATTGTGTATATTGAGCTGCTGAGAGTGCTCACTCCACTCTGAAGAGTCTACTCCAGATCTGTTTTGTGGAGGTGGAGTGGAGGAACAGGCCACAAACAATAACATGTGGAAGTAACAGAAGAAGCACTCTTCCTCTATGTGACCACCACCTCAACATCCATCTATCCATCCTTCCATCCATCCTTCCTTCCATGCATCCATCCATCCATCCATCCGTCTGCACACCCACCCACCCACCCTGCAGCACTTCAAATAATAAAGTCTGTCTCAAACTCTTCTCGGCGCTCTCGATCCTTCTCCAATGAGATCCCCCTGGTAGAACAGTAAAAATGTGTATTCACGGCCTCATTGTTGGCCCAGCAAAAGAGCCCTCCTCATAAAGGTGCTGCCAATGCAAAGAAAAGCGCTGGTCGGCTTTGCTCTCTCTTGGTGGCATTTGAAAGTGTAAAGCTTTGAATACCAATTGCTTGAACTGGACATATGTGAATCCGCTGTAAGCCTACTAATCCTGTCCCCAAGTGTTTCTTTGTGTGCGGGGCAGCCTCGCACACCCAAGAGAAAGTGTTCCTAATCCGGCCAATGTGGAGAAATGTGTGAATGAGAGGGGACAGAGCTAGGAGGAGGTGTGTGTGGGAGCATGTGTGTGTGTGTCAGGTATCAATTTGTGCAGGAACACATGCTTTTCAATGGGGTTCTTTTGCTTTATTTATGTATTTTTGGTGTTTTTCAGTGTGTGTGTGTGTCCATCTGAGGCCCCCAGCTCCACACTACCAGGACACTGGTCTAAATGGAGGCAGTTATTCACCGTTCTACACACTACTGTCGCAGCAGGTCGCCCCTAATGTGCTCTTTTCACTGCGTAAGCTCCTCGCTTTCCTTTCATTCCTCTGTTCATGTCTTTTTTTTAATCTCTCTTCCCCTCTCTCCTCCTCTCGCACGCACTCTCACACTCTCACTGTCTGGACGCTTTCTCCTCTCCAGCTTCTGGCTCTGCTGGCTTCTTCTTCTCTTGCAAGTCTCTCACTTTTTATCTTTCTGTCTCTCACAAGTGGCTCTCTGGCCTTTCACATCAGTTTGCAGGGCAGCAAAAGGACAGTTGGTTACTCATTGAAAGTCGCTATAGGTCAAAGTGGGAGAAAATCTGGGTTTTGACTCAGTATTTGTGTTGTTTTTTATATTACTGCAGGGTCAACTGTCACTTTTTGTTACTGATTCCATGTTTGAATGTCATGTGCATGTTGTTTGTGACAGTTATAAGGTAAAACTTGAGCTTGATGTGTGTAACACTGGGTAGCTGTACCTTGTACCTGTATCGACACTGATATCTATTGATACTCCTCTTGATACTACTCTCCATAATTTGATGCAAAAAGTAGACATGATATGAAATGATTCACTCCACTTCTTCTTTTTTTTCCAAAAGTGACAAGTAAGTTTGTTTCCAGAGTTATTGCATTGAGCTACATTTTCATTAGGCCTAAATTTAGTACAGTGAGTCCACACTCAAACGTTTCAGCCTGTCAGCTGTTTATGTTAGTACTGTTTTTTGATACCTATCCTTAACACGGGGTCAAATTAACCTATATTTTTATGTAGTTTGGGTAAATTACCCAACAGTAACATAAAGAAAATTACAAAACCCATGGGTGCTGGGTAAAGTTAACCATTGCCATAGTGGGCATTTATTAGGTGGTTCGCTCTTCCAAGATGTAATAATTATGTCTTTGACACAGGCTTTATTGAGTTCAGGCTAAATAATGTGACTTAGACCATGTGGTTCCCTTAAAACAAAGCAATTCCTACTTTTTTGTTGTTTTATGACTTTTTTTTAAAAATTTAAGTCATTATTCACTAACTCAGATCAACAGAAAAGCAAAGATTAGAGGAACTTCTGAAACAATTAATAAAACCTGTGGCAGAATAAATGTTTTTCTCTGCTTTCCAAACCTGTTAATCATCTCACAACCTTTCCGATTTATCTGTGACCCTTCAGGGACGTCCTGTCCAGGGGGTTTCTTTATGGTACAACACTGGAAGAGAGAGACATGCTTTTATCGCAAATGGATCAAACAGCAGTGTACTTGACAGAAAGTGAAGGGTTGCATGGGAAATGTAGTCTTTGAGTCATTTAGAGAAAGCCGATAAAAGCTTTAACATTTGAACATTTAAATGAGCTTTTCTGCCAACATGACAGACCAATAAGATGATGCTGTAATTATTTCCCACAAGTATGTCTGTAATGTGGAGTGTTTTTTCGGAGTGTCCAAAACGGAGCAAAGTTGCTACTTGCAATGCTGAGCGACAGTCATGCGAGGAGGTTTCCTTCAAAAAATGTAATTTTCCATCTTCAGAGCCGTCATCCCAATAATAGTTTCACTACAGGAGTAATAGTTGTTCATACTGAATGAGAATTAGGGTTATAAATATTAATGCACAATCACGCGATGAAATTATTGTCTCAAACAGTAACATCATTAAAAATGTTCTCTTTATCTAAACCATTATACCTCAAGTTTTCCGAGACCTATCACACCCTCTCTGATTGGTTGCACTTGCATTCATAGAGCAAAATTTTAGTCTATTGACCACTTTTAAAGCCCTTAAAAGCACATCCATTCATTCACTTACATAATCACACACGGCACCAAACAGGAGACAGAAACAGTTGGCGGCTATCTGGGGAACATAGTAAAACCAGTATTTCTCTAAGGAGTTGGTAGAGAACAAAACAGAGCTAAAATATGAGACTTACTGGACAGAAACATGACTCCAAATGAATGATAATGTTGCTCCATGACTGCTGGATGCTGGACTACACTCCTTCTTATCTAACTCACAAATATGAACACACATCTTGTCGAATGAAACACCAACAAACAGTTACTGGGGAAAAAGTGCGCCGCTAACATCAGTTTGTAGGCTAGGAACCTAATTATTGATCAGCTGTCAAACATTAAACAGCATGTAAACTTACCTGTGATGTTGGTGTGGTCATAACTCTTCAACGCTGCTGCTAACAACATGCTATCTGCACATGATTTATTAACTAAAGCTCAAATTTATTTACTTTTTCTCTTGTTCACCTGTTGGAGTGACAGAGCAGTTTCTCATGTATCTAACACTGTGGTTCTCAAATAGAGGTCCAGGGACCTCCAGGGGTCAGCGCCTGTCTCACTATCACTTTGACACAAACTCTCTGAGCTGAAAGGAGACAATATGACAGAGGTCAAGGTCACAGCCGAAGGTGTCAAGGCTGCTTTTAAAGTGTAACTATTATAAAAACTGCAACTTTATCTGTCACGTTCACACATCTCAGGAATAATTATAAAATCTGCAGAAAATGAGTTCAGTAATGATCTGTGGCAATCGGGATCCAATAAAGCACCGTTTAAATGTTAAAAAGTGTCTCAGAGGAACTTATTTCATTCAAGCACATTCTTCCTGTTTTATTACTGGAGTTTGATTGTGTTAGAGATTTGTCTTCAGCATATTTGTGTAATCACACTGAAAATAAAACTCCATTAAACTCTAATATCCTCCTCTCTAATACAAATGTCTAAATCACTCACATTTTTAACAGTCTGTTTGTGCATGTCTGTATACTGAAAGACTTTCTATCACATTTTGTAGCTGCTCCAGCAGGAGGGAGTTAACATGTTGAAGGTTGTATGGGAAATGTGGTTCTCGTTTCAAGAAATACACTAACAACAACAGGCACTAACAACACTTTTGTTGTGTGATTGTCTTCACCATGCATGGCCTCATTAATTTGCTGTTATAACATCAGGATATCAAAGCTTCAGCTCAGGCTCATTACTGTGCTTCAGGTAATGTGACGTATACTGTTGGTTCACAGTGAGTTACAGATGCTTTAGTTTGAGTTCGCTGAAGGACAATTAGGATTGTAAAATGTGTGTTAATTGTAAAGATACAAAATTACCTAATAAAATCTTTGCCTCAATCAGTAACATCACACAAATCTGTTCCTTTTATAAACAGACTAATGAGAAACTTTCTGTTACAGCTTGAAACGCTTGAGGCAGGCCCAACAATATGTCATGTTGTCTTCTTGCCCTAAAGGGGAGAAAATTTTAATATAAATCAATTCTCAAAGGCCACAAGTGCAATTTCTAATGCAAACACAAACATCTGAGAAACCTGCAGGCAATTGTGTAAAAACTACCTCTGAAAACCTACAAGACATGATGCCATCTGTTGAATTATTCAAACCAAGTGCATTGTGTTTCAGAGATGTTTTAGGATTAAAACATTACTGAACTGACAATTGTAGCCTCACTTTTTTTTAATATCAATGCAAATATAAATAGATGTCAGTTCAGTAGACTTTAATACAGATTTCTCAGGTATTTTCACAGTAAATGAATGGAGGCAAATTAATCAGCACTGATAAGTACAATTAAAGTTGACAAAATGTATAAAATATATCTTTCATGTCTTTAAATGACATTGTCAACATTTTAAACTTGGTCTTAATATGTTTGCAGTGGTTATTCTGATTTCTAAGTCAACTGTGTGAATTCAAATAAAATCGGTGAACAAAAACTAACTACAATGTATGTTGCAAATGAACAGAAAACAACATTTTTTATTTATTTGCTGTAAGAGTGGAGTTAAAACATCATATTTATAGTATGATCCTGCCAAAATCAAACCAGAATCATTAAATTTCAGGTATCAATCCAGGTTTCCAATTTCAGATTAAAGATAGACAAATTAAATGAAAAACATAAATTCGTCTTTTTTACATTGCTGTCCACTTGTTTCTGTTTGTTTTTTTGTTTTTGTTTGTTTGTTTTTTTATTTGTTTAAATACATAAAAATGCATCATTGAATAAAAAGAAGTCAAAAAGCCTGAACAAAAAACAAAAAACAAAACAAAACAAACAAGCAAACAAAACTTTTTGTATTGTTCCCTGCATTTGTTTTGTGCTCGGAACCAGATTTGGTTATAAATATCTATCATCTACATCTATTAATCTATCAATTAATGAGCAAAGGTTCTTCAGGATGACAAACTCCTGAAGTTTCATTAGGAAAAAACACTTGTTAATATATTACATATTATCTGTTCCTGTGTGTTGTCACATTCAGTCGACTCATCTTCCAGGAAATAAGATTCATAGAACATAGATCTGAAGGATTACATACATGAAGGAGATTGAGAAATGGCAAGTTAAAGGCCAGTAGCATCAATAAATACACAATTTAAGTTAGTAAATTCAAAAGATTGTGATAACTGCTGGTCAGACTAAATCAAATGTTCCAGCAATTTCTGTTTAAATGCATTGAAGGAAGAGCTACATTAATATATTGCTTATGATCATGCATAATGCTACAGTAATTCTGGAGAAAGTTTTAATATATATGCCTTGTAATCAGTAAAGAAGTTTTTCCTCAAGTCAAACACTCAGATTATGTTCTTACTTTTCAGAAGTTTGCTCTTTGACTCCAGACTTGTGCAGGCCGGCAGGATGTTTGTGTTCTGTTTGAAGAAAATGGACATTAGAAATGTGGAAGAAGGAACTTTATTTCTTGTTTGCTTGAATGGTGGTGATTTTTGTTCAGTGTGTTAAAATGGACTGGGCTGTACAGTAGGGATATTTGAGATCTTTTTGATGGATGTTGTGTTGTTTACCTGAAATCTGAATTTTAAGGGTTTTTCGCCTCTTGTACTTGTTGGAATAAAATCCAGATCATTCTTGAGCAGGCCTGCAGTATATTATGTCAAAGGCATGTGTAACTGTTGATCTGTACTCCTTTCATTTTGCCCATCAAAGACGCCTTCAAACCACAGTTTGAAGTTTCACAAAGAGAGATTTCACAAAGGTTGAAGCATTCGAACGGCAGATGGAAGACAGCAACAGGAATACTGAGATCTAAGAGTGAAGCCGAGCAGAACCCTCCGGCCTTCGTCAAAAGTAGTTCTGAGATTTATGTTATTTTAATGAAAGCTTTAACATTTGAGAAGTAAAAAGACGTACTGCACCTCTCAGAAATGTTTGGGTAACTTTTAAAAGCCTTATTTTTCCTTCTCAGTTTTCTTTGCATGAATTCTGGGTAAAGGAGAATATCAATAAGATTTCATGTTTTGTGAAAAGTAAACAAACCTTCAAATTATAGCAAGCCTTTAATTAAGGAGACGATCAAACAATTAAAAGCTCGTTAATTACAGACCTCACAACCATCTCCGCCAACATGAATATTGAGGTCCTAATTAATATTTGTGGGGCTGTTTTGTTCTTGGAAGACATTGGCGTTAATTAGGCAAAAACAAGTCAAATTAACATTTCAGTAATGAAGAAACATACCTTCATGTTCTTATTTCTCTCTGTCTGAACGCGCTCTGATACAAATTCGGCATCTAAAAGCTTTCTGAAGCATGTTGATGATGAGTTTTATCAAACAGAAGCAGTGAAGTTTTCTGTTATGGATTTTTCATCCCGATGCACAACTGCAGGTGTTTGTTTCTCGATTGTCTTTTGAAAAGAGAGATATTTACTGCTCTGTGAAAAGACACTATTTAGTTTAACATCTACGCTTTGCCACCACAAGATCTCAAATCCTGATGGAAGGTCACATTTTACGCCTATTAATCAAAGAAAAATCTCTCTCGAGCTGAAGTAATTTTCACTTAGTTCATGAAGTGAATCCTTAAAACTTCAAGCAAAACCTAGAGGGTTGGGGGTGGCTACAACGGGCAGCCTAGGGTAGCTTAGCTTAGCGCAAAGACTGAAAACTGGGTAAAATTGCTAGCTTAGCTCTGTCAAATGACCTACCAGCGCCTCCAAAAACATTATATCTCCTTTCTTTGATCCATACAACTTGTGCAAAAACGCCAATTTGCTGTTTTACAGGGGTTATGTGGCAGCAATCACACCAGGCACACCCTGAAATATCACTCAAATGGGTGCTATCCAGGTGGAGTTCATATGAACTGCTATATGATGATACTCTCCCTAGCTTGCAGTCTACGCTGCAAAATAGCAATGCCAAGAAGGTTCCTTTGGTTTGTGTCCACTTGTTTAAGAGAGATAGAGAGAGAAAGCAGTGGTGGTTGAGCAAGCTAGAGTGAGAATGAAGAGAGTGAGAGGTGGTAGTGAGAAAGCTGGTGAATCACAGAAATAAAATGTAATTTTCTTGATTGTTTCACATCGGTTATGATATAAAGGACATTCTCATCTCAACTTGTCACATACCGATGATACTGCTCCTCATTATCTTATACTGAAACACAAAGTACCTCACTAAAGAGACTCGCAAGACGAAAGTCACTTGACACAAGTCACGTGCTGCAACGTAACTTAATGTATCTCAAAACTTTGAATTGCACTTTGGTTTCACATGGGACACGAGCCTGTGTCTCCTGGGTGAAAGTCCTGTGTTTGTTCTGAGCCGTTCATCCATCCACCACCTCCTCAAGATGTGGACTTCTCCCTACTTATACTACATCTAAAGCCCAGTGCGTCTCATGCATATGTAATCGGATTTACATTCAAGTTGCTAACAGGTACCATGCACATCTGTATGCGTGACAAAACGTTAAGTATTTGATGAGTTGGGAATGAGAACGGGCTGGTTGGTCCATTAAATATGAGGCAGCAGGCAGCTTAGCTTTGCACAAACACTGGAAATAGCATTAACGTTGTAAATTAGTGAGCTTTAGAGGTGCTGGTAGGCAGATTTTGTTACCTTTGGACAACTACTACCTGACTACCTGTTTCTCCCTGTTTCCAGTCTTTGTGCTAAGCTAAGCTAACTCGCTGCTGACTGACAGATATGAAAGTGATTCAAGACACTTCTGCTTCACGTCCTGCATCACCATGTCTGGGTTTATTTCACCATAATTACCCAATCACAGTACATTATACCTTATTATTATTACTTATTAAAAACAATTGATAATTTGACACAAAATGTGACTTTATTTTTCATTAAATCTTCCAGAATATATGATCAGAACTGCATCCACAGCAGTGGTCTGCTAAATCAGAATTGAGTATTCAATAAAGCCGTGTAATTACTAAGTGTTATCATGCTTTTCATAAGCATAAGTGTATTTCCCCAAACTATTCCTTAAACTTGTCTGATTGTTATCTCCAGTATCATCCTCACCTCGGTCATCAGTCACCCTCCTCCTCCTCATTACACTCACAGAGACACAAAGACACACACACACACACACACACACACACACAGAGCAGAGTTACACACACCACCAGCACTTAACCAGCCTCCAGCCCGGCCCACCAGCTTTTGCAACAAGGTTCTCCTTTTAACTGTCCCTTTCAGTGCGAGACAATCGGACACCTCCCATCGCCTCCTTTCAGGCTGCAGCTCCAGCCTCCCCCCTCCTCCCCTCCTCCACCCCACTCCTCCCCATACTGCTCCCTGTGTCACTTTGTGTCCGCTTCGCCCCCTCGCAATGGGTTCACATGACCAGAAAATGAAGCAGGGGTCTCTGCAAGCGGAGAATGAAAGCGAGTATGTTTGTGTGTGTTTGGGAGAAAGAAACAGAGAAGGAGAGAGATTAACATGTAGGATTTAAGCTGGTGTGACGGGGTGAGGGTGTGTGAGTGGGGTTACATGTAGAGAGGAAAGTTCGGATCAGGTCTGTGTGTGTGTGTGTGTCCATCCCAATCTTAATCTAACAAGATCATCACACACGTAGGGTTATAACCATGCACATGCACAAATACTGTCATACATGTGGGACTGCACACACACAAACACACACACACACCATTAGAGGAGTGCTGAAGGCTGCAGGGTTTGAGGCCTGGTTACTGTTAGAGAGATTATCACATCATTAACCACTAATGAAAAACCAATTCAGACGGCTCTCCTCCTGCGCTCTGTGCTCGCTTTCTCTGGCTCAGTCTGAGGTTTTCTCACTAACAGGGGCAATAAAACATAAACTATCCATGCATCTTGGTTATTTAAGTCAAAGCCCTAAATCGTTTTAGAATCAGAATCAGAAATACTCTATTGATCCCCAGGGGGAATTATTCATGTTACAGATGCTGCCATTCAGGAATAGAAAACTATATAAGCATGTAGAAATGATAAGAAAATAGAGATAGAAGTGTTCTTTATTCTTCAGTGTGTGCCAGAAGTCTTTCCACCACCATGTTTAGAGAGAGTGCAGCTTAAATAAGTTGCTAATAAAAAAGTGAATGGGTATGATAATGAAGAAGCTAAAAGCTGCAGACAGAGCAGGGATGTCTGTTCAGACAAGAAAAATTTAATGTAACAGGTGAGGAGAAGAGAAGGCAAGTTTCCACCCGATGTAGCTCAAATTTTGGTCAACTTTCTCACATTTTCTCAGCAAGAGAAAATGTGAATTAATGAACATTTTCATCCACTACAGTTATGTGAATATTGGTGCTGATTCTTAAATCAGGTGCTATTGAACAGTTGTCTCAAATGATGGACAACCATGTAGAAAACATGATGGAAATGTAGCATTTATGTTTATTTCATGTATTTATATGAAGACAGTCTCCTCTTTGGTTCACACAGATCTGATACTTTCATCTGTCACCATTTTTCATCTCTTCACTGAACTGAAAATGTAAATCCTGATTTAGTCACCAAGTCTGTTTCCATTTTCTTTTTATCAAGATGATGATGATGATTCTTTAAAAAAAAAATTCACGTGTGAATTAGAAAAGCGTAGTGGTAGGATTTGGCCCCAGAATAGTATGGTGACAGGGTATTATAAAAGATTATATTCTTGATGATATGACACAAAACTAAAAATACTTTTGGTTTTAGAACTCACTCGAACTAGCTGACGAGCGCTCCTCCCTCATCAGCTTTTGTCTCTCCTCGTACCTCGTTTGTTGTATTGCTCCTGCTGTCGGACAGTCTTCTTGCGCTTCTTACATATCACTGTGGTTTATTGTACATCTGATCTTTTGTGATGAAAATATTTCCACAATACTGAAGTTGCTCCCCTTTTGGAACAAACTCCTCTGTGGATCCGGTTGCAATGTTATTATCACTTTCAGCCAACACTGTGATGTCAATTTTATAAACAAATTCTGCCATTTTCATGATAGGAATTTTGTATAATCATAAAACAACTTCCGACCATATTATCATGAATGATACAATATAGCATCCCCTTAGAAAAGTGTATAAAACAGAGAGAAGCAGTGTGTTACTTCATTTCATGAAATACGATATGATAAGATTGCATCTTTACATAAGAATCTTCTTTACTGCTACTTTGACTTTATTTTTGGTCCCAAGAAGAAGAATTAAATGTTGCTCAAGCAGAGTAAGAACATCTAAAAGCTTTTTCCAAACATCACTGCTAATGAGGAAACAACAGCTGGTGCTGACGTCATCTGCAAATGAAGTGAAACACAGACATGTCTATGTGGATGGTACAGTACGACAGTGCTGCTGATGGGGCTAACATTAACGCTCACGTCAGAGATGGATATATGACCAACATGACGGCTACAGACAGAGATTTAATTAATAAATGGCTCAAGCAATATTCACATTTATCGTAGGACCTGATCATTTGTTCAGAGTGTGCTGATCTCACTTCACTGTTTCCACTCTTCACTTTCATTTCTCAGGATGTGCACAACCAGCAGTCCAAAGAAATGCTGCATGCTGTGCAATCCATGTGTGTATTAAATCAAATGTTTGAAAAATAAAAATCTTTGAATTGCTTTTCTATTCAGGGGGTGTCATACTTTCTTCAGTTTTCCAGAGGCTGATATTGTGTTTCAACAGTTTCAAAGGTCAACACTCCTCTGACTCAAGGCCCATTAATGAATCAGCAGCAGGCCGTGTGGTTCGTGGTACAGAGACAGCAGTAGTTACTATTAACTCAGACTCTTCATCCTCGTTTCTTGTCAAAGCAGAAGCCAGGCCTTCTTTTCTGGGGCTGGAAGGACAAATCATGGATGTTATGAATCGTCTGCATATCTTAATGCTCTGAGAGAAAGTTTATGGTGCAGGGGGAGAAAGAGACGGAGAGAGTGAAGAAACAATTTCATCAAACCCATCATCTGTCCTGTGACTCTTTGCCTTGTGACTGTTGTGTACAGCAGCTTTATATTTATGTGTCTGCTCATGCACACTTTTCTCTACGTGTTTGGAGGCACGTGTGGCGCGTGTATGTGTGTTTTGACTGCACGCAGCAATAATAAAAACCACACCAGCACAGGCCACATTTTTCAAGTTTGTTTGACGCATTTAAAATGCTAATAACCAGTTTATTATGTGCTACATCAAATGCAAATGCTCTGTTTTACTGCCGTGAAGTTGGGCCGACGTTAGCATTTGCATATCTTATGTCTGTCTCCTTAGCATGCATGGAGGAGCTGGATAGCGGGCAGACTCCCAATAAATAACATTAACAGGCGCATTAGATAAACAAGCTCCAATGATGCTGCTATTAGGGAATGCAGAGCCATATCCTGCTTAAATGTAGGTGTTTGACACAGCAGCATATGGTGTGCAAATTCCCCCAAATCAACCTAACGCCAGCATTATCTGGAAATGTCAGGGAGAGCAGACGGATTGAAAAAACATTGCTTTAACGGCAGACGCTTTACGATGTTGAGAAAATGCTGCGGAGGAATTTGCCTCTTTAAGACCAACTGGCGGCTGATGCTCCTCGTGTGTGTATGCGTGTTTGTTTGTGTGTGTGTGAATGAGAGAGACAGCAGTTAAGACTATAGTTCAAACTCTAATTGTAAATGAGAAACTTTGTCTGGTTTAATGTTTGGTTCACTTTAAGTCTTAATCACCTTCAGGCTCCATTCAGAAACCCACTAAGATGTGAAGTAAACATTCCATAAAGAAAGTCGTATATTCTCGTTGAAGCAGCTCTGAAAATCACAGCAGCAATTCATTATGAGTATATATGGGGCATGATGACACTTTAAGGCGGTCGCTTTTTTTTTTTTTTTTTTAAGATAAGT
>JAJHUR010104416.1:0-35370 GCA_027495735.1 Lutjanus campechanus | reverse complement strand
ACAACTGTAAACTTCAGCCAAGTAACATTATCACACCTCTGGTTGATCCAAAGGTATGAGAAACCACATCTAATATTTGCTGAACAAATGTGATCCATGGTGATGCATATATTCCTGTCACATACAAATTAAATAAACATCTATTTAATGCCCTGTTTTGTTTCCTTTCTCCTCAACAAACTCACCCAATAACCAATAACTCTCTTTTTAATACTAATACAGTACATAGTGGATATCTTCCTAGCTCTCTGTATATCAAATTATTACTTCTAAAAGATTACTGATGATTTCTTACTGCTCATAAACAGATAGTAACTAATTCTGTGAACAACAGCAGGTGTTCTGGTTCAGATTAAATATATTGTCCATCCATCCATCCATCCATCCATCCATCCATCCATCCATCTACATACACATATACATATACATATCTGTTTACATAAATGCTTATATTAGGCTGCAAATGACACGTTAAAAAATACAGCCATGATGTTGGCTCATTTGAAAGTTTGAATAAAATGTATCTTCAACTTTTGTAACATACTGTTGGATTCTCCTAACACCTCTCATCTTTGAAGAATTTATTGTTTACTTCTTGTGTCTCTGAGCAAAATACAGCAATAACAGGTCATCAATATCCATTTTCCTAAGCTGCCAGCACAGCTGGGGTGTGCAGGGCATGCTTGGTGCCACTGTTTACATAACATTATCATCATCAGTGTGGATGCTCACATTGTTATTGTTATAGTCATTGTCTGTTCGTTATTGGTGTGGACAGGCCTTAATACAAAATATAGTGCCAAGAATATTAAGTTGTGATATGATATCTTGGGGTGAAAGGAAGTGTTAGCAGTGATTGAGCCTGAGATTTAGGGATGGATAAAATACCACAATGAGATTCAGCAGCTGTGCAGTAAATATCAACTCGGTGCAGCTGACAATGTGTTGCTTGTTTTGACAATATCAAAACTGTTGCTTCAACTTAATAGTCAGTTCTGAGGAAGTATTTTGTAGAGCTGTTAAGCAGATATTCTGTTAAGTGGTGTTTAGTTGGAGTTGTTAACAATCCACTTGTGATCTACTTAACAATTATACTACTCAAGACTTTTCCACCTAATTTTTTAAGTGTTTGCAACTACCACCAGCAATTCAGGAGGAAAATCACTGTTACAAAAGTGACAATTAGCATTACGCATCAGTTGAAGGCTGTCAAGCACTTTTTTGCGAGTTTTCAAGGCAACTAACCGGCAGAGATCTGATATCTCTTGTACAGTTTGCTGACACATCAGTCATAAACTTAAAAAATTATGGTATACATCAAGTGGAAAAGTTAAGCAGGTGAACAGAGAACATTCACCGTCAGGCAAAATAGAAAAAAACTGGACATTTGTGTAAAAAACACCACAAACTATCTAAAAAATGACCATAAAGTTGAATCAATAGCTCATTAAGAGCCATTTATCGGAGCTGTAGGGCTATTACATTTCATGAGGTACAGAATTTCTGTTATAGTCGCCGCCTTTTGTAAACGCACCAGTATTACTGATCACAGCATTAGAGTACATGATGTAGCATGATAGATACAGGATTTAAAGGACTAAGGTCAGTGTATATCATGTGAGTCTGCATAATGATTATGCAAGTTAACTGAATGATACATGTCTTGCAGAGATTGATGCCATGACCTGAATTTTCTTTTCATGATGATGATGTCCCTTTCGCCATAATCCACTGGCTGTAATTTTCCTTCTTGAAACCAGATCTTTTCAGGCAGCTTTTTCCTCCAACATTCTTTCACCTATTATGTTAGTGAGAGCCAGTGTCACAGAAGAGATGGGCACCATAGTCACTGCAGCTGAAATTAATGGTCTCTGCCATAATAGCAGCATTCACTGGGGCCCATGTGGTTGCCTACATTATATAGGCCAGTGATTGATCTGAAGGTCTCAAAAATCCCCAGAAATTGAAGTGGCGGTAGTGATGATGGCTTTTTTTTGATATGTATGAGTCACTTTGCTGATCTAATTAGGCAGTAGATCCATGTTAGGGTGCTCTAAAATGGGAAGACGGATAAAAAATGTGTTGACAGAATGCAGTCGAGAGACAGCAATAGAGTTTCTCACACTGAATAATGTGTGAGAGGGAACAATTTTCACAACACAAACACTCACATATCTGCTGTCTGATGAGTGAATGTTTATGGCGAGCTGTCAGGGTGGTACCACACTAACTCATAAGCTGATAATATGATGAGATGTTTATTTCTATTTATGCAGACATAAGCAGCTATTTTGCCACAATGCACTCAACAAGATTTAATAGTTTAGCTTCTGTTGTTGTTGTTGTTATATGTGTCCTGATAGACAAGTTGATAATTAAGCTAATTTTGTTTTCAATCTAATTTAAAGGAGAAATCTGTAATACACTTCCTGGCCAAAAAAAAAAAAAAAAGATCACCACCTGGATTTAACTAAGCAAATAGGTAAGAGCTTTCCATTGGATAATTACTGCAGTGATTAATGTGTTTCAGCTGACAACAAGTTATTTAACCCGAACTGACGCAGTGAGCAGCTTCTCATCTCTTAAACAACCAGAAATGTGGTCAGAAAAAAATCTTGAATGATCATGATCAGAGATCACTTAAACATTTGGTGAAATCAAATCGTAGAAAAATCAACAGTAGAACTCACGGCTATGTTTAATAGTGAAAGTAAAAGCATTTCCACATACACAATGTGAAGAGAACTCAGGGGATTGGGACTAAACAGCTGTGTAGCCTTAAGAAAACCACTTATCAGTGAGGCTAGTCAGGAAAAAAGGCTTCAGTTTGCTGGGGAGCATAAAGATTGGACTCTGGGGCAATGGAAAAAGGTCATGTGGTCTGTCCACAGTCCAGATTTACCCTGTTCCAGAGTGATGGGCACAACAGGGTAAGAAGAGAGGAGGATGAGGTGATCCATCCATCATGCCTAGTGCCCATCGTACAAGCCTGTGGGGGCAGTGTTATGATCTGGGGTTGCTTCAGTTGGTCAGATCGAGGTTCAGCGACGTTAATGTGCCCAAAAAACTGAGGTCAGCTCACTACCTGAATATACTGAATGGTCAGGTTTTTCCATCAATGGATCTTTTTCTTCCCTGATGGCACGGGCATATTTCAAGATGACAATGCCAGGATTCATGGGGCTCACATGAATCCACAGAGTCCAGACCTTAACGCCATTGAGAATCTTTAAGACATGAGAAGACTTTACACAGCAGTCTGACTCCCATCATCAATACAAGATCTTGACAAAAAATTAATGCAACTCTGGGCAGAAATAAATGTTGTGACATTGCATAAGCTTATTGAAATGATGCCATGGTGAATGCATGCCATAATCAAAGCTAAAGGCAGTATGTGTGACTTCATAAAATGACCGTGGTATGTCACCAGAGATTGAACTGTACAGTCACAGTGTCCCTCGTAGAAAGTTTCATGCGGGTCCATAACTTATGGGTATTTTTGTTTGCCCATTGCAATTAATTAGAGTTCAAATGTTACAGTTTATGAGTAAGAAATCATTAATTAGCTTTTAGGAGGAGGATATGTTTTTAAAGGTTAAATGACAGAGAAATATGTTAAAGGAGTCTGAAGTATTTTCTGAGTAGTGGGCTCCTGTTTTCAGTATAATGGGCTTAGCTTTACATTGACAAGTGAGGCTAAGACAAGCCAGCAGGCCAGTGTAAGCCAGTGAGAATCCCACCAGAGAAACCACAGCACATTCAAGATTGATCGTGGGTCCGCAGTTGTCCAGGATGTCTCTTTTGTAGGCTGAGGTGGAACCAGGGTCAGCACACAGATCAGCCCCCAGGAAAATAAGGTTGGGTCAGGAAATGGAGGCGGAGGTATGTTTAAAATATAAAGAAAATGAAAAATGAAGCAGACATTAGGAAATCCAAATCATGAGCAGAAAAAAACAGTAGGACCTTGAACAAGACATTGAATCTGTATTTGTATAACTGAACCTGTCCTCATACAGAGTTGGGTGTAAGAAAAATAGAATGTCATACATAAATCCCTATGGTAATGACGAATAACACCAGAACTGCATTGTGTTGAACATAGAATCACCTGTACCAGAGTCTATATGGAGATGCAGGACACACATAATGTGTCAGGTTCTCCCCCAGCAGCATGGAACAAAAGGCCACCACAACCACGGTGTAGCTCAGCAAGCAGGATATACACATAACAAATCTGATTCCCAAGAGCGTATGTATCAGCATGCAGGACCACGTAACTGGCTGTCCAGTGAATGACAGCCAGTGCACACAAGAAGCACAATTTGACCGACAGCAGGAGCATGAAGCTCACCTCTGGGTTGTTGGCTCACACCTTAAAACAGAGGAAGGATTTTGAAGTAAGGAGACATAAGGATAAATTACAGCATAGTGTTGGATATAGTCTGTTTTAATTTTGTTAATAGGTCAGGAAACTGCAATATCATTCCACCATTATTCTCTTCACATGATGAAACTACAATGTAATACTTTCCAAAATGTGATCTGGGATGGTGCTACGCTTTACCAAAGGTACGTCAGTAGTAAAGGAAAGTGGTAAATGTGGCAGTTGTAAGTGATGCCCCAAGAGCTGAGGTGATGGAGAGGATGATTCTCATGGTGTTATTTGAAGAAAGGAAATCCACTTGCTGGGGCATGCAGACTGAGTGGTTCAGTGTTGTGCATGAATGTGCTTATATGTTTGGTGAATGTTGAACTGGATGAATCGGTTTTCAGTTTATTAACGTGAGCATCATTCACTCATGAGAGAGATACAGGCACTCATGTCATCAGCTGATTTAAAAAAAAAGTGTGCTCACAGCAAAGAGAGAAAGCATACGAATATGGACAGAAATGTTGGTGCAACATAAAAACTTTGGCAGATCATGCAGCATGATGCGTATGAACTACACTGCAGACTGGAGTCTCCGTTACATTGACAACCAGGCAGATAGATCCACATTATGTTCACTTCTCTATGTTCTTGCCATTCTCACCCATTCAAGTTAAATGTGAAAGTCAGAATTTCGAGTTCCCCGTTGTAAATTTCAACAGCATGTTGGCGTTCAGTTTTGCTGTCTGCTGCCATGTAAAACATTCTCAAATTGTTCTAACTTGTTGTTAATAACTATAGACATAGGTAATCCATTTAAATTAATACAAAAGCATGAATACTGCACACAATCGAGTATGTTATTATACAGACTCCAGCATCCCTGGATGCTGGTTGGAGGTTCTATTTCAAACTGAATATTTTTCTAAAAAATAAAAAAAAAACAGAAGAAATGAACATGAATTAGGGGACTGTGAACTATGAAAGTGAACTGGCTCATTTTTCTCTCTGTGAACTGAACTTTGAGCTAGCTCTCTTTAAGTGTGAAGTTGCACAACACTGGAGTGGTCTGAGTTTAATCAAAACCAGAACTCAGGACACCAAATAAACTCCAGAGTGATCCAAAGACAAAGAGACGGAGAAAGCAGATGTGTTATTATTGTTTTCCACAGATATACCTGAAGGTGTTACTCAACTTACTCTATTTAACTGTATGACTCTTCACTTATAAAATATAAAAAGAATTTGTACCTTTTAAAAATCAAATTAGTGTAACATCAAAAAGAAATAGAGCTAGTCAAGTTGCCTTTCACATGCATGTCTGCCCAGACTCATGATACAACTGTATATGTAGTGAAGACTTTGAAGAAATTTAATAAATGGAATTAAGTGTATTTTTTCTTTTTTTTCCTTTTTTCTTTTTAGATGAAATGGAAGTTACCACAATATTGACATGAGTGAATAATTTCTGTGAAAAACATGCTGGTTTCACCTCACAATTTTTAAAGAGTTCTGATTGGGAGCCTTGTCAAATGGTGCAACAACAATCACCCAAAGCTCAATATCAGCAAAACCAATGAACTGGTGGCAGGCTGTAGTACTTCAAATATGGATGTTGCTGCAAAGAGGGATAAATTTGAAAATGTGGATGCATCACATACGTCTTCAACCCAGCAGCAAAGAATATCTATACAATCAGTGCACTTCTCAAGGTGGGAAGTTGTGTAGTTGTGGTTGTGTGTAATGGCCAGAAAAGTGTTTCTCCGGGACACTATTATGTCACTGTGAAGGTGACCTTTGACCTTTTTGATATAAAATGTCATAATTGCATAATTTTATTCTTTTAATTTAATTTTTGCAAATTAATTAACAAATTAAAAACCCGGTGACTGGCAGACAAACACAGTTGATTAAAGATTATATACATTTCCCTCACAAGTCTTAGGTCCCACTCCTCCATAATATGTAAGATTATAGAGCAAGTTGTCTATAGAACAAGTCTTGAACTGTTTTTTTTTTTTTTTTTTTTTTTTTTTCTTTTTTTTGGTAAACATTTATTTCATCATTTAGTTATTCATACAAGCCACATTGTTTTTCTTGTTTTCCACATCACAAAGTTACTAATTGTCACACATTCTACCTTGATCTTTGACCTTGGTTTTAATGTATAACATTAATTTTCTGTTCCCTACTCCAATGTCAATTAAAAAAACACCTCAGACTATATACAATAAAATAAGCCTGGATCAGTGATGGGTTTTCCAATCAGCTGCTTACATGCAATAGAGGAAAAACTATTCTATAAAATATAAAAAATGCAACCCTCTGAGGTAGCTTACCTGTTTTGCTGATAATTTCTCCCTCAGTACAAGGCAGACAAAGCAGCACACAGGGCTTCCTTTCTGCACAGCTTTTCTTGTACCGTGAGGACAAGGACTGCTGCACAAAGACACAGGCACTTAGGATCAGGTAATACAGCAATATTATAGTAATATTTCATCATAAACTGAGAATTCAGAAGCAAAGACACTCACATTAAGTTTGTGAGTGAGTAAAAGAGGCTTAAAAAAAAAAAAAAAAAAAAAAAAAAAAAACATCTCTTATATTTGCTGCCTCCTCCACACACCACTCTGTGCATGTTCATGTGAAACTGGCCATCTGACCCATGACAGGACACAAAATGGCCAACAAAGACATAAACCATTGTTCCCTGAGCTGATGCAAACCAGATGATGATATTGTACCATGTCAGAGTTAATCCATTCCTTCAAAGGTGCTGTAAAGTTCACTTCGCACAGGTATTTGGGTATCAAGGAGAAACTGAAAAAGATAACATTTTCTGACATCTAAAGATTGGAGAATTTTATTTACTTGTACAGGCTGTAACCTCCGGACATCAGGACACTGGCCCTGCAGGAAGGGAAACGTTCAATGTTCACAGACCGGCATATATCTTTTATTGCATGAGCAACAGCGCACACAGCCTTGTAGCCATTATAACTGATTATTTGTTGCAACACATCTGTGTGCACACACTTTTCAATACCTAGAAGTGACTCTTCACAGAGAACAGATAAGCATATGAATGAAAACCTTTTAAATTTTAAAGACAAGGCTATGAGAAATTCAAACATTTTATGAAAAAGGTTTCAAATGATAGAAAGATTTTGTCTTTTTCCAATCGGTTTTGTTCACCAATGACCTCTGAGCTTGAACACAATGTCCCTCACAGGCCAGCAGTAAAAGGGCATCCAAACAGTGTTTCCCAGAGTGCCTTCATGGAACGGTCAAGTTCGGGTGAACTCAGGCTGGGATTTACGTGAGCCAGAAAGACTCCCATTTCAGGGATAGTCCAGGGAAGTCCATCCTTCCGCAGAATGAATCTTATGGTCCCAGCCAATGAATGCTCTGGGGGCCTGAGACAGTACAATACGTAATCCAAGTCTGATTAGCAAGCCACTGCTTATCCGTTACATTCTGGTGGACCACTTCCTCATACAAAGCCTGACAGAGAGATGAGAAGCAGAGGTGTATCATGTGCCTGACAGGTTGCGTCCAGTCTTTATAATCTGTATGCCAAAATTAAAGATTTAAGTTTTAGTAACTGATTTACCTTTATATCCTGATCAATAAGAAATGTTAGCACAACTCTGAAGTGGATTTCTGGATGGCTTCAATAATCCTTTGCATTGTAATCTTTGGATAGTTCTTGGAATGGAAAACAGATTTTAAGGATGAAAAAGAGAACCGCAGATAGAAAGACAAAGATGAAATAGCATGGAGATAATGAGACAGAAAAAGAGTGGGTGATGTGACACTTTTAAAGTGAGGCATTACACTAACTTTGTAATCACTTCACAGTAGGCAATGCACACTCCATTTCCCCTGAGTGTGTCCATTAACACCTGAATCCCAAATTTGCCCAAATCATCATCCACAGACACCAGCTTCACTCAAGTCCACCCATCAGCAGCTCAGCTGTGGCTCACACTTGTGCAGCATCACTGGGCATTGTTTGAAAGAACAGCAGGTACCTCCTGTTATCTCTCAAACAAACAAACAAGGCTAAGTAGCTCACCTGTGGGAGTGGTTATTTAAAAATTAGAGATAGACAAGGAAACAGAAAGATAGAGATCACACCAGCCACGATGCATGTCAACATGTTGACACACGGACTTATGAATGCTTAGTCATTACTACATTATTACATAGATACTCATGAAACTGGGATGCAGTAATCCACAATTTAAAATGTATGGGGCTGTGGTGGCCTAACACCTGCTTGTACCTTGCTGAGGTGCTGCAGCTCGCATACTCCTGTGATGTCCACAAAGACAGCATTTCTGTTGCTGGGTTGCTGCTGCCAGCCCAATCTTTCTGCATTGAGTTTTCCAAAGAGTTTTGAAGAGAACAAAAGACCTGTAGTGTGAATTTTTTCCCCCTTGTTCAAAGAGAGGGAGGTAGGGTGAGAGAAAGAAAAAAGAGACAAAGAAAAAGAGAGCGCATTGAAAAAATACTGCCTTGCACTCAATTTTTTCATGTCTGTGACATATTCTACAGACACAGATGTTGAAACCGTAGTGAGAGGTATCATGTAGCTGATATGATGTCGATATGAGTGTCAACAGATCATTTTCACTGAGTATTTCTGCAAAGAACCGTGCACATCACACACACACACACACACAAAGATGAGACGCTGTATCTCTAGATGAAGTTTGGCTGCACCCATGTGTGTGTGTGAACTGTCCTGCTGCAGGCGCCAAAATAAAACAGGTTCTGCCACACACTCACACAATACTGGGCAGCTGTATGAATGTGTAATGATCACGGTGTTCTTGTAGAAGATAGGTTTCTTCTAGTTGAAACTGTGTGTGTGTGTGTGTGTGTGTGTGACAGAGAGAGAAAGAGAGAGAGACAGTGACTGCATCTTGCACAGTTTTGATGCTAATGCAGTGACAAAATCTGTCCACAGACATATTAACACATAGCAAAATACTGAACAGCTTCTGTTGTAGTTCCCGCCACAATAAGTGTCTCCAGGACCGTATTTGCCTTGATGACACACATATACAGATTCAAAACAATTACGAAAATTCAGATATGAAAACAATTCCAGCCCCACTTTCACAACTGGTAAAAATGAGTGACAGGGAGCATGAAGAACAGAAATATGGTTGAGTTATACATAAGTAATCCCAGAGAGAAACTTTAGCCTCTGCATTTGACCTATCTTAATTATGTAGGAGCAGTGAGCAGCTACTGTGCAGTGCCTTAGAATCAGCTCAGATTTTTGAGGCCGGTGCTCGTGTCAAAGGGATTGTGGGAATTTCTCTAATACCTAACATTCATGGCTTTGATTTGGGAAAGAAAAACAGGAGTAGCCAGAGGAAACAAACTTGAACATAGACCGACCTTGCAAACCGAACACAGATGGCTGAAGCTAATAGGATGGGAACCCATGAGCTAACCTAAGAGATAAATATCTTACCGCAATACACTATTAGCAATACCTAGCAACAAAACTAACAAGCACATGAATCATTATGATGTTGGCAACACATCAATTATCCTCACCATGGGTGTATCAAACACCCCAAGGGTGTTTTCTGCAACAACGGAGGCTGAAGTGTGTGCATCTCAGGTAAGTCCTGTCCTGGTATAGAGTATAGTGTGAAATTAGAAGTAAGTGTTAATTAAATTTCCAAATTTAGTTGATGCAGATTAAAAAAACATTTTCAGTTCAGTTTTGTTTAGGTTGAGGCAACAAAACTCCTTGATAAGGTTTGGGCAACAAAACTACTTGGTTAAGTTTAAGTAACAAAACTACTTGGTTAGGTTATGGAAACATGACTACTTAGCTAAATTTAGGCAACAAAACGACTTGGTTAGGTTTAGGAAAGGGTCATGGTTTGTCTCTCCCATGGGGATGTGGCTATTTACACATCAGGTGCAAACAGCATTGGGTCTGTGTCTCTGCCATGCTCGGCTGTGCACACCCAGGTACGAATAGCATCTGCCATAAATAGATTTTAAAAAAACAATTGAGGGCATAGATCTACATTCTTAGTTTGCTAAATAAACTGTGCAGTTGCAAAAGCCTTGGCTGATAAGAGAATAGTGCTCCCTGCTAGGCAGGTATCAGCTGCCAGATAGCCGAGAGTGAAGTTGGGTAGGAGGTCTGGGTTGTTGGTATTCCTCCAATGCAAAGATCATAGCCTGAAGCTAGTGATAAGCTTGCTGGTTAAAACTTGAGCAGGTGAGACACAAGAAAATAATAGCAGGGAAGGTGAACATCAGAAATCAACACACATATGATGACAGAAATCATTGAACATACCCCTAGTTTAGCTAAAAAATGTTAAGGAACAGAGAATATATATAAATTTCAAAATGTTACATTTCACAGAAGATATCAACCTTCTCACTCTGAAATTCCCACTCAATCTGTGGTGCCTTCACATAAACAGGGAACAGGCCCCTGAGCACTACATCTCCTGCCTGATAAACAATACCTGGAACAGACTTTACCATCAGCTGGCAGGGCTCCAATCCATAACCTCCCTGGATCTTCCCAGCAACGTGGCAGAGGAGCAAAGCACAGATATGCATCACTTGGAAGATAAAGGCGCAGCCAGGGAAATCCAAATGAGGGACAAAGTATAAACAGCATTGATTAGTCAACACAAGTCACTGCATGTAAATGCAGCCTAATAAAATCAAGCAAGATCCAGAAAAAGGCAACATCCTGGGAAGAGAATTTGTAACTTTTATATAAAATCCTCTTTCTGCTTTTGTTGATGAAACACGGGGAAATCTAACACTTGTACAACAAGTGTTATATTTTATTTTCTGCTCAAAACACAAAGCCATTTTTAACTCAGTTACAGGGGTGGATACGTACTTGGAGCAACAGTGGTTGCGTGTCCTCTCTCGCCACACCGAAGGAAGGAAAAGGAAGACGATGCATTTGATACACAGAAATCACTGCCACATGGGAGGAAAATCAGATTGTGGCTTAGCAGGAGAAGAAAATTAGTTTGTTATTGAATGGAGAGGATAGAGGCTACAGTAATTTGGAGTTAACACAGTAATGGAGCAAAACCCAGGTGTGTTTATTCAAATCGCCAGGGAGAGACATTTCAAAATAGATGTTGCAATTGTAATTTTATTATCTAAATGTGAGACACTGCGTGTGTTATAAGCAACAGCCTTTCTCTCATCTGAAAAAGCGCCTGAACAAATTTAGGATCTTTAATGGTCATCAACAACCACACTCTTCAGTGATAGCAGGGGTTGGGTAATTCCATGTAATCAGTTTGACCCCATATCTCTCAAATCTCACAGTACTAATGATGGGCTATATATGTAGGCATGTGAGTGTGCTTGTGTAGATGTACAAATAGATTAGAGAGGCCTATTAAAGATGAAAGGGGTTAGAGGGAGAAAGAGAGAGCTGTCATTTTCAGGAGCAGACCCTGTCAGTGACAAGTGTTCATCCAATTACACCATGAGTGTCCTCTCCTCTCCCTACTCTCTTTCTTCCCTTCCTCTCATTCGTCCTGTGCTCTCCACTTTCTAGACCACCTGATCTCTCTCTTCCTCTGCTCCTCTCCTTCAGCCTTTGTGAGTCCTTGAATAGTCTCCAGTAATTACCGCTCCTTTCCCCTTCTCTACGCTCTTCTCCTCCTGTCTGCCCTCTTCCTGGCCTTTAAAGGAATAGTTTGACATTTTGGGAACTATGCTTATTCAGTCTCCTGCTGAGACTTAGATGATAACGTTGATACCACCGCTCCCATATCCTATATTATTCAATGACTGCCGTTACATGCTCACAAAAATCCTAGTTTTGAGTTTTATCCTGTTTTTGATCATGCTTGGAATATGAACATGAAAATTATTCATATCCCTGTTTACATAACATAATCCAGGTTCCTGATCGTCTGCCTGCAGATGTGCCACTATGTTCTGTGCCAACAAAGAGTATTCAAAGGTCTAAACATGTCACAGTATCCTGGTCTTTATCAGAGTATTCTAGGTCTGGTTCTCAACCTGGGGGTCGGGACTGCCAAGGGGGTAGCGAAATCATTTCTGGGGGTCGCCAAATGGTTGTGGAAGAAAAGTGAAGTAAAATGTGGCCATCAGCACTTAAAAAACAAGCACAAAAATGACAAGTAACATAAACCACCATGTCCTGAACAGACAAAACACTAGCAAAAAGTAACATTCACATTTTGTAACATAAAATAGCAAACTAAACAAACCACTCAGCCTAGCTCTTGGCATGATGGGAAATAAGGCCATGTTTTAAGTGAGGGAATGGTTTTTACATTACATTGCCTGAATCAGTGATAGAATTTGTCTTAGAATACATTTTGTGTGTTTGTGAGAGACAAAGCAGTGGCCTTCATGTCTGAACCTCCTGGGCAGAGAGGGATGGGGGTTGCAATCACCAACCTGATTATTCTCAGGGGTCGTGACTCAAAAAGGTTGAGAACCGCTGTATTATTGTCGTATATTTCTAGGTTTCTCAAAAATGGGAAAAGGTCTTATCCAGGTTTCTGAAAACAGAGGGCTAGACCACAAAGGAAACTCAACACAGCCAGGCTTTCTTAGTATGAGCTGGCTTGACAAAACTTAAAACCCCAGCCAGAGATAGCGGGCATCACAACGTTGGTTTCAACTTTATTTGTTCACTCAGGCTTTGCTCTTCAGGCTATTTGCACACTCGCATAAAAAGGGATATTTGATGCATCTTTTGACTCTCCTTCCGCACAAAATGAAGCGATCGCAGGCCACTTCAGTCAAAATGATTTAGCCATTATAATGGAGAGCTCTAAAAAATATTAAGAATATATTGTGGCAAAAACAACACTGTTGCTGCAAATAAAGCAAGAGAAGAATGCTGTCAGAAAATTATTACTTGGCTGAATGCAATCTTAATGCTGCCATTTATTTTTAAATGACAGCTGCACTTAAAACAATCAGACTTGAGGTGGCATATTTAAACATGATACTATTAGTCTGACACTGTCCCATAATGAAGGACACGTAGAAATCACTTTGGGTTTTGGCCAAATCAAAGTAAAATGTTACTGAAAGAATATTTTCAGTGATAAATGGGATCATTAAATCAATTTTCTAATCGGTGTTCTGAGGTGTAATATGAGCAGTGCAAAACCGACTTGGGAGCAAATTAGGATCGAGCTTAAAAATATTATTCAAAGTGTTCTGTAGTTGCTTCAATATTCCGTTAGTGTGTGGCTGATCAGCTGCATCACATTTGAAGTGTTATATGAGCTGAAGCAAACTGGACAAAATGATTCTGCATCAACAAATGGAAGTTTCCATGGCAACACGATGCATACAGGTTTTTTGCTGCTGTTATGTTACATTGTGTTACATTTTTACATCACACTGCTTTGTTTGGTGATTTTGTATATATAACAAATTCCTTCAGTTTAGCCTATACTGTATATCGATCATAAAGAACATCATCAGGAAAAGAAATTTGCTAAGGAGTCGTGCATTTACAGCCGAGGTAATCTGAATATCAGAACATAACATGCTCCTGAGCAGGTTTTGAGTTCAGCACAAGTTACCATGGCGATCTAGCCTGGTTAAAAGAGAGCCACCTTCAGCTGAAAGCTCTGACTTTAGACTCAACATACCTGGCTAACACATTAATCTGGCTTCATAGTACAACCTTAAGGATATGATGTTTACATTTGCAATAGATAATCAGAATACTCAAAAAACTCAATAACCAGGAGATCATTGCACATGTAAACACACTCAATATGAGGCGGCAGCTCACTTAGCTTATCTTTGCATAAATACTGAAAACAGAGAAACAGCTCGGCTGTCTCAGTCCAAAATGTTAACAAAATTTGCCTTCCAGCACCTATAAGGTTCACTTATTAACGCATGATATATAATTTTTTCAACCTACACTTTCTACTTCTACACAGAAATCAAAGTTGCAGTTTCTGCCCTGGTTGCTAAGCAACCAGCAAAGGAAATTGTAGCTCCCAGACAAGAAATAGCCCTGTATATAACCCCTTGATTTTTTACACTAAATCAATTTTTTAATAGATTATACAAACAGGATGTAACATGTTGATGTAGAGGTGCTGGTGTCAGAGCCAGGCAGCGGTTTCCCCTGTTTGCCCATGTCTTTATGCTAAGCCAAGCTAAGTGGATGCTGCCTGTAGCTACATATTTATCCAACAGACATGAGAAAGGCATTGAGCCATAGACATTAATAAAGAGTGGACGAAGCCACAGTGATGTCACCCATAGCAATATAAATGGATGAGTTCTGTAAAAATGTACCCCTGTACACTTGTAATGATGGGAGAAATTAGCTATAGATCTTATGTAACCCCCTTGGCCATAAAGCAAAACAAATATCCCAAAATGTCAAACATTTCCGCCAAAGCTTGTGCATGATTTTCATTAAGTACCCAGCTATTAGACAAGACCATGCTCAAAAACAAACAGGTCAAAATTCACATAAGACCCTTCAGCCATGCTCTCATAAAACTGAATTTTTATTAGATGCGGTTCACTACATTGAATTTTATTTGTTTTCCTGTAGCTCTGATATTGACCCATATTGACCAAACTGAAGAAGACCCAGCATACTCTCTAGAGATAAAGTTGCCAGCCCCAGCTGCGGCAGCTCCTCCAGGGGAATACAGGAAGAGGAGCCCAGGGCCTTGCGCAGCTGGGACCAGGTCCACAGAGAAAAGGATGTGACGAGAATGGCATCACGTTCAAACGATGAGAGAAAGAGTTAGGTTTCTGGCAGTGATATAATGTTGTTTTTTGTGAATTTTACGGAGAGAAGTGCTGTCTGAGGTTAGATAAGACAGATGAAGGGCTGAGGATGAATTTAATTCCAAGTCCACAAGATTTGTTCCACCCTGCCCTGCCGGATTCCAATGTCAACTCTTCACAGCATGGAGCCTGGCGTTGCACCCATCACAACAAGAAGATTAGAGCACAGAGAGGTGCCATGTCCAAGAGAGGTAAGAAACCCACATTCCACCCTGAAGATTGAGGCACAAGATTAATTCAATAAATCTTTACACATCCTCCCAACAATTTGTTATTGTTTCTATATTTGTCTCTCTAGATGTGGGTCCAACAGCTTCATCCCACAAACTCTTCTCTGTTCTGCTGATCGTAGGATGGATTGCTGCCTGCGCAGCAGTTGTGTACTTTGTCTTCATTTTTGCTTGGGTACATGATTCCATCTGCTTATACATGTATGAGTATATGAACAATAAAGCAGGTGTCCATCACATATAAAAATGAGTTTGTGTATGCTGAGATGTATTATTAATGTATTTTTAGCCATTCTACCGGCACGGCTCTGTGGATTGCAATGTTGGTCTGTCAGTCAGTCCAACACTTTGATTCAGACTGAATATATCAACTGTTGGATGGATTACCTTGAAACTTTGTATAGACATTTATGAGCACCTCTGTGTGTAATTTTATTGATTTTGGTGATCCCCTGACTTTTCCTGTAGCACCATTACAAGGTCAACATTTGTGATTTTGATGGAATTATTTTGGCAACTGGATGGATTTGCAAGAAATTTGACAGTCACTCTAGCAGCCACTCAGCTTTGGCAAATCCTCAAGTTTTTCTGTAGCATCATCATCAAGGTTGTGTCTAGAAAGGTGAGAAGTGATCATTTTAACCTAAACCATGAGCTTTTCTTAACCCTAATCAGGAGATTGTTGTTCATAAACCTAAGCAGATCTTAACCACAGCATTATAAAACATAATTAGCATGAACAATACGACAATGAAGAAACAATGCATACAAATCTTGGGAAATGTTCACAAGTGTTCCCTCCTAGACACGACCTATCATCAGGTCAAAATTACATTCCCATTAGCCTCAGTTGCACTTTGTGTTGTGCTAATTATCAATTTTTACCATGCTAAAACACTAAAATAAGATGGTGAAAATGGTAAACATTACACTCTGCTATGCTAATGTCAGCATGTTAGCATGCTGACATTAGCATTTAACTCAAAACATCGCTGTTCCAGCAGACTTTTAGTCTAAACAAAAAGTACTATGCATGTATAAATCACTGAAAAGATTTAGGTGTTTAATGTTTATTTTTAAAGCTCATTCAACCTGTTCTCCTCCCAACTCATCACATACCATAATTTGTCAACTCCCTCGGCTTTAGCAACTGTATCAGATGTGGCCCAAAAGCCATTTTTTAACACGTGCTTAACACTGTGAAATGCTCATAGTTTGGGTAAGTTTAGAATAAGATCATGTTTGGGGTCACTGTAAGTACGTAACTCGCAAGATGAAAGTAACATGGCAAAGTCATACAACGTTATATAACCTACAACTTCAAATAGCATATTGGTTTCACATGCGACAAGTACCCCCGTCTCCTTGGTAAAAGTCCTGTGTTCATTTGAGCCATCCATCCATCCACCCCCCTCCTCAACGTGTGGACTTCATAACTTTTTATACTACGTCAGCAGCCCAGAGCATCTCAGACAGCCAAGGATGGATTTACATCGAAGTCACTTGAGATACCTGTCGCATCACTTTCAGCTGCTAACGGGTAGCATGCGTGTCTGTGTGAGTCGCAGAGGGGCGGTGACAAATCGTCTGTGACTGGCTGGGAATGAGACCGGGCTGGCTCATTACATACAGCTTTCTACATTGGTGAAGAAAGCTCTAAAATGTGAGCACAAAGTGCCTCCAATACCAGTTTTATTTCATAAGGCTGCATGTACAGTACGTGCACTCCACTTCAATCTTTCATTCAGTGGTTGGTAGTCAGTGTAAAGCACATAAAAAAGTAAAGAAAAGCTAGTCAATACTGTTCATTTTTCAAAACTTACCAGAGAGCCAGTGCGTTTGTTCGACTAATGGATTTTGATTTCTTTCTTTCTTTGGCAGAAAAGAGGTGTGCGAGGGAGAAATTGAATTCAACACAGAAATTAACTTCTCCTTCCAGAGGACGCAGTGGAGAAAAGACCAACATTATGTTCTGATATTAACTTTCTATTAGATACATGCTGTCAGCTATTTTTAGACATGTGAAAATGCTGGTATGAAAGTGAGCAATGGATCTCTGCCATGGTCCAGTGGTAATGATGTTTAGCTCTGGAGAAAGTTTCCATTGACATGAAAAATTGTCTGTCCTGTTATGAATTAATCAAATAAACATATTTCTGCATTTTGTCCCTTTCGATTTATTGTAATACATCATAAAATCTATGCTGTTAATTATAACTCTTTTAAGCATCATGGATTGAAATCTGTGACCATCAAATAGACATCCTAATGAGAACACCCAGCTTTTTCTATGAACAGTGTCAGATGTATTACATTTTTGTGTATTCGGGCTGCTGCACTTAACTCATACAAGCTCTTCAGGGACAAAGAAATAAAAACCAACAGTGTTTTGTAACTAAGAGGTAATAAAATGAGGAATGGATAGCTTAGTGTATGTGTGTGTGTGTGTGTATGTGCGTGTGTGTGTCCTCTGTGTATTCATGTCACACTATTGGGCATCAAAAATATTGGGTGTTAGGACTGGCAATGTCGTTGCCATGGCTACCACACGTCTGTCTTTTTATTTTGAGTAGTCCCGCAGTCTCATAGGATGTGAAGACAAAAACAATGGAAAGAAAATTGGGTAGGGAGCTGCACTTTCTTAAACACTTTTAATTGTTATGTGCAGAGATGGCCCAGGGGGGGATTTGCTCATAATTTGTTTTATTAAACGTGGGCACTTGATGAACTTGGTTTTGGCACATGACTCTTCTCAAGATTAAAGCTAAAAAACTGAGCACAACCTCAAAGATTTCAGCCATTATTTAACAACTAATGTTTTGCCTGAGATGTCAGCTCATAACTTGCCATTACAGCTGAGCCTCCAAATCTCTAATAGTAGCACTGTCAGCTTTAAAGAGCATTTTGAAGTCTGCATTTAATAACAGGGAATGAGATTGTCTGGTTGTTAGTGCAGGTTGTGCCATATCCACCTTCCCGTAAGCAGGAGGTGTAAGCCTTATAAGCCTGCACAGGCCAAAGTAAGCCTGTGTCATGTTGAGCATGTTCACCAGATGCAAACATCAGTTCAACAGGGTAATGAGGTTGAGATGGAAACTTTCTATACCACAGCAATGCATCGAGGTTAGCAGAAACACATGTGATCCAGCGAACACTTACACACACATGTTCATGCAGGAAAACATGCTAACAGATACAATCACTCTCACTCCTACACATGCACATACAAGCTTGTATTAAACACACACAGTAGGCTTTTCAGTAGTGTAGGGTTGTTTGTAACTGGTAGAATAATTGTGTGTTTACTTCAGTAACAGCAAAACAGGACCTCTCACTGCCACACACACAGCCCTCCCAGCCCTCGCAGCCTGCCTCAGTTTGGCATTTCTGTCCTCAAATAGATCATTATGCAGGTACACCACATGCTGCTGTGTAATAAGATGTCTTCCAGGTGTGGTGCATTAACTCTGTGTGTTTACTATTTACACTTCATGTTTATTGCTGTGCTGCCTGGATGGTGGAATGCACTTGTATAGTTAAAATATGGAAAATTCGTGATTGGGACCCTAAGGTGACAGATGTTCTATCCTAAGATGAGGCTGTATGGGTGAAACAAAATGTTTAAACAACAACAAAAGTAATAGTAGTGATAAGAATGCATTTAATTTATGCATAATTACACATTGTTAAATAATTCTAATATCGAAAATGTAATAAAATATGTGATATAAAAATATATTATTTTTTTCATATTGTAATAAGAACGAATGAATGAACTTCATGACCCATCCCCCGTAAACCCATTATCATCAAACAGCACAATACATCACCCTTGCATAGACATAAACATAAACATCGTTCCAACATAAGCATAAACCTCTCTCAGATATTGCTCTAAAGGATATCCCACAATACAAACACACAAGCACATTCCCAGAAATACAAAACACAAGACAAAAAGCTGAATTAGACAAAAAAACTACCTCTGCATCCATTTGTTCCGAGCTCTGCACTGTAAAAAATCATACAGGAATTTAGTAGAATCAACTACTCTTCTCTATCAAGTACACATGATTGTGAGAACTTACGAATATCTAACTTTAAAGTGAAATTCCACGCTGAATGATAGTCCACTCAATATGTACTCACCCCTATGCCGATGTGAGGGTGGGTGAAGATCTTCAGTTCACAGAACAATCCTGGAGTTTCAGCAGAAAACAGGGTTGCTGCTAATGGCAGTGAATGGAGACCAAATGTAAATGTAAAACAAAAAAACAAAAAAAAATACACACAAAGCAAACACAAAATGTCTCCATCCTGCTCGTGTGGTCCATGAGTCGCAACATTAAAATTTAGCCACAAAAGACGCCATTTACACCATGTTTTTAGCTGAAATAGCCTCTAGGGATGTATATCTCCACCACTGAGGCCGATTCAATACGCATCTCGATACGCAGCCACCGATACGATACATTAACGATACACTGAAGGCTCTGTCGATGCGATGCGATGCGATTTGCTCCTGTTCACGATACGATGCGATTCAAAAATGATTTGATAACGATATGACTTGCTTACAAAGAGATTCGGTTCGATATGATGTGATCCAGTTTGATAGTTAGTTGTGGTACGAGAGTGTGCCCATTAGGGTTGTGCCGATGGGCGATCCGATCGTATATTGATTTTTGATTTGATTTGATTTGATTTGATTTGTATATTGGCGATTGAAGGGATGAACGATATTTTTTTTCCCTTGGCGATATTACCAGAGGTTGTGGCTAAGGCACAGTTAAGCGAGGGAGGGAGAGACAGACAGGCAGAGAGAGAGAGAGACTGACAGATAGGCAGAGAGAGAGAGAGAGCGATTCTGAATCTATGAATCATGAATACATAGTCTAAGTATTGTGGACTCAAAATAAATAAGTTATTTTTACTTTGAAATCTCAAGTTTACTTTACTTAATTTTTTTGAGGCAATGAGTTTGCTTTTTTTTTTTTGAGTTCACACAACTTATTAGATTTTACAGTGTAGGGGTGAATACATATTGAGTGGGTTATCATGTTGTGGTGGAATGTTCTTTCTAAAGAAACATAATCAGCATATTAGCTGACTTTCCAGCATGCATTGTTTGAGAGTTAAAACTCTTCTTTTTTTATAGTTTGAAGAAAAGCTGCATGAAGAAAATTTGTGTCTCTAATACATTTTAGAATAAGTTATGGTTGTTTCTTTTCACCATAATGAGAGCACTGTGAACCATGATGAAGGTTAGTATTGAATTCAGTCCCTACCCCCTTACACTTGAAATTTAATCATTTCTCCAGTAGCAGTTTCATATATTGTTTTAAGTGTCTCCAACAGAAGCAGCTCAGGCTGTAAGTTCTTGACTGACTCATCTTACTGAGAAAATGTAAAAGGAAATCAAATTTGTTGGTAATGTTCACAGTTAGACTGAAGATTTGTTGGTTCAACTTCATGTCTCATCAAGTTTATTGAACATGTTTTTCACGTACAGCTGAATTAATATCAAGTTTATTTGACTAAAAAAAGTTAATTTGTTGCGGATCATTCAAAAAATACCTGGACTTGTCGAAATTTCACTTAATATTTTAAGGCAGCCCGGACATAAACTTTCTACAGTATGTTTAAGCAAATAGTTTATTTTTGCGGAGTGCACCTTTGATAAAGTTAAGAATATGCCAATATACCAATAGTCCATAGTTCACATAAAATAAAGTCTGTCCATCCATCCATGTTATTTTTCTCCTCCAGTCACATGCTTTAAATAGAAACTCAGAAAATGCAAAAACATGATCAAAAAGCTGTTCAATTACATCTCCATACTTATCAAGTTTAAATTAGGATCAGGAACCTTTTTCTTTTCCCTTTTCCTTCCATGATTGGTCACAAATCATGATATAAAGGATAGTATAAAATACTGTAAATTAATTTCATTCTCCACCTCATTCATTTTCAGTTACAACTTTGTATCTTCTGGTTTCAGTATGCAGTGTTAATATACCACATCTTAACTGTGCAGAGAGGCAAATTATACTTAATATATATTTTTCCTACGTGTAATCTTTCTTAAATTAACAATAGTAAAAGTCCCCCAACAGACAACCATTTCAGGGGGCCACACAATCAGTGTGACTTTTTCTGTTGCTGAAAACCAGGCCGCTCTATGAAATTTTTCATTGTGCTGCTGTCCATGCACTGTCTTTCTGATGGAAGCCCATCACTGCTAATGTGATGAAAAAACCCTGTAAGTCATTATAAATGAAATCTTTATAATGAAATTTTGAGTTAAATTCATTATTTCTGTGTCCTTTGTTGTTGCTGTTTTTTTATTGCTTGCTTCAGTAACTCAGTGTGTAGCCAAGGTAACATAGATTAGCCAGCAAACAAATGTGAACAAATCAAGTTTGATCTAATGAAAAACATTTCAGCTAAAATTAGGAATACATTCATTACTTTCTACCCGGCCTGCCAGGTTAAAAGTATTGTGGCTGTGTTCAGTTTGTAGACATGACCTTTGAACATCCAGGCCTGAGGCAGGTCAGGTGTTGAGAGCAAAGCTAGGTCTCATTTGGTTCTATACTTGATTTTGCAACCACAAATACGGCCCTGCATGCGAATCTGATGCTCTTCCGTGACTCACAGGAAATTCTCACGTTGGTTATAACAGTAGCTTTAGGCCAAATCCAAATGTGCTTGTAAAGAAAAATCAATAAAACCTTAAAATAAATTCAGATACCAAAAGCCACAATTGGAGTAATGTGCTTTTGTTGTGTAATGTGCTACATTTTGATGTCAGGATAACAACCCCTCCAGAGTCAGGAAATTAAAGTACAAAGGGTTCTCTTCAAATAATTAGAAAACTGGAGAAAGACTGCATTTCTCGTTTTTTAAAAATGAATCACTTTCAAACATCTGTCTAGTTATGCTTCTATGCTATAGGCTAATTTTAGTCAACTATATTCGTGCATAAACATTGTGTAACAATGCAAGAAACTTCAACTACTGTGGTTTATTTGGCAAGATCATTAAAATGGAAAGCAAAAGGAATCATGTAATCTAGAGAATCCCCACTGAGTACCACATGTCAAAGAAGTGGCATTTCCCATTGTGACAGAAAGTGTGTTACATCAGCTGAACCAATTAAGTGCTGTGACCTTCATGCCAGTCCCGAACTTGAGGCAGTTAATTAGAATTGCATAGTCTACATTGCACTTAGATGTAAAAGTAATGAAACTGATCTTTCACCTGTCAGCTGCTAAGAGAGGATCAATAGTTACTTTACTGGCAGCAGCCTCTGTAAACTTCACAACACCAGTGATCAAGAGGATTTCCAGATTAATGTTGTTTTGATTGATTAAAGTTAACGGGTAATTTGAAACAACTTCTTGAAATCATGAGATAAACACCGTAATCATCAGGAATCAAGTAGTTAATGCTACTATTTGTACGAGTGTGGTTAAACTAGCCTACCGCACAAATGACTTTTTCTAGATTGCATAATTACACAATAAAATGATGTCAGTGAGCTGTCAGTACCAGTTCAATGGTCTTTGTGTGTGTTAGAACAAGTAAACATGCAGCTTAACCTGTGAAGAAGAAATTAGATCTAATACAGGTATCAACATGGTTTATAGATATTATTTGAAAAAACAAAGTAATCTGTAATCCTTTGAAAAAATGGGGTCTTATACTTAACTTTTGTATTCAGTCAGTCACCTCAGGCTCATCTGAACAGCACAGATATGTTGACTAACCACAGGATGTCACTGTTTTACATTAATTATAGAGTGAGCACATACTGTATATCTTTGTGAAGACTCAAGCAGGAGATATAAAGTGTATATATTCTGATAAAGATCTAGAAAAACTTACGGTTTCTAGATTCTCTCTATAAATCGATGATTGATCGATGATGATCGATGTTGGCCACGAATGGAAATCTTTTTGAAAGTGTTCATCATTAATCATCACTGTAGTTTTGTCCCTTGAATGCTCACAGGTAAATTTCAGCATTTTATGGTCTAAGTGTTGATTCCTTATGGCTCACTGTGTAGCTTCTGGTGATATCAACATTTTTAATACACTGTATGTCAAATCTGAAAGTTACACCTCTAGGTGTACAGTCTGTCATGTATTTCAAATACACAAATCCTTGATTTAGACACATTAAAAGGATAGTTTGGATTATTTGATGTAGGGTTTTGTGAGGTACTTCAGTGTGCGGTTGATGCAGGTCGGGATGCCCCCAGTTAGGAGAAGCAGAGAGGGGCACCAGCATGGAAGCTAAGCAATGAATTACTATGGACAGGGTCAGCGGCAAAAGGTATTTTATTAACCCCTTAAAAAAAGGTCCACCATCATCCACTGTAGGCAGACTATCCTTCCTCAAGTAATCCAATCTATCCCTTTAAAATGTCTACTGTTTTCTTTTGCTCACTGTGCACTCACAGAGTAAAAATAATATGTTTTTAAATGGAAGAAGTCACTTAATTTAAATATTAAATCATGAATACCAATTACAGTGAGACTTTCAAATGTGCATAGGGCAGAATGACTCTTTTATACCAGTGCCTGAAAGTGCATTGGTGAAGCTGTGGCAATTCAAACTTTTTAAAGAAAATTCTGCCTCTTTAAAATCAGAATAGGAGATTATCAGTGGCCTTTAACAATGAGAGCTCAGTGAGAGAGCACTTCACAATAAGAGCTCCTTTCAAATCAAGTGTGCAACAGCACGGTGCCCACTCTAATTGCCTACCTGAAACTCTTTTTCACTTATGATCCTAATACATGATGTGCACGTGTATTTGTGTGCGTGCACGTGTGCTTTTATGCACATGTTCTTTGCAGGTGTGCATGTGGTGGGTGTGCACACATTTGTGTGGTGCTCCCCTTTCATACACCTCCATCACCACACACTGCCCCAAGAACTGCTGCACACACACTGACAGGCATTCCAGAGGCCGCATGCCCGTCCCCCCCCCACACACACACATACCACTGGACCCACTGTTAGGGTCGCCCAAAGGGCGCATGGAGGAAAGCTGAGTCGTTTTATGACTGGAGGGCAAAGCGGGGGAGAAGAACTTTGCATTGAGAGAAAAAAACAAAAGAAGGTCCAGCATGGGTGACTTTCTAAAAACTGCCTTGAAGATCGGAGGTTTAAAGTGCAGCTGTGTTAATTTTGTTTTTTCCACTGACAGATATATTTTCATTCTGGTCATGCTTGTCATTCTCATTAACCGTAAAAGCGCCAAACAGCCCCCATGCCCCGTGTTACTTGAGGATAAATCCTCACCCATCTATATTGTGCAAAGTGCAAAACAGCAGGAACATGCTGAGGTGCTGTAATGTTAGCTGTGATGTTAGCTCGCATAGCTGCTAATGACAGGGAGGGTGAGAGCACGAGGAAAGTGGGTGGTGTGAACCAGTTATCTGCCAGAGTGCTACCAGCCAGCAAGAGTGAAAGGGGAAGCCAGGCAGTAAATAAGCAATTGCAACTGATATTCAACTGAAAACAATACCTGAATGAATCTTAGAGGGGTGGAAATGCATTCACGCACAATCACACAGGCTTATTTTATACTTTTTACTGTACATGAAATAAAGTATAAAGCATAAGTGACCAAATTAACATTTGGAAAAGGTGTAAGAAAGGCAGCTTGTAGTTGATTTTCAGAAACAAAAATGTCACTACAGACATGTGGGGTAGTCGTTTTAGAGGTCTCATTGGACAGAATTATTTAAATTGATATAGAAAATACAACAAAAACTCTAATAAGGATCAAATAATTTTTATAAAAAATATGATACATTTAATGATACCCCATTAATAAGTATGCTTTTTTACTGTCTAAAAATACTGTGTAGAAAACGATTGAAGCTAAGCTAAAATTATTTCTATGAAATGAAAAATAAAACTTCTGATGACTCATTGTTGTTAATATGATGAATTTAATGTTATTCCATCATATATAAGCTGAAATAATTTGATGAGTAAGATTTTTTACTGTCTAAAATGATGCTCTAGCAAACTGTTAAATTGCCCTATGATGATGCTAAGGTAATAACTTTGCAGTTTTTATGAAATAATCTAATGGTCCAAAACATTTGTGCTGTTGCACCATCACACAGATGAGCAAGTCTGATTTATTTCTTCAACAAGTTAGGTTTTTATTTCAGTTTTTCTCATTTTGGGGAATATTTTAATACTTTAACCATCAAATGATACCTCAACCATTTGGTAAAAGCCTATATTTTGTGGAGTCTGTTGAAGTAAAAAACAGTGATTGTTGTCACTGAAGAAAAAAAATGCAAAGAAAAAATGTTTCCATGTCTTTGTTTTTAAGGATGAGGACATTAAACTGTAAAAGCCAAGCTGTCTGACTCTGCCACACTGGTGACATTTTGTGGAATGCAGAAGAAAAACCTCAAAAAGTTGCTGATCTTCTCCGACAATCTGAGGTTGTATATTCACATGAGAGTTGTTCAGTTCAAACAATGTGGTGTAAACCACTAATGGGGTTGAAATGTGTATATATTGTGGTACAAAAAAAAAACCAAATCAAATGAAGGTCACAAACTTCCCAGCTTCGCGCTTGTGTATTTGCACAAGTGTGTATTAGTCCTGGCCCCTCTTGCACTCCCCCATTCCTCAAGATATTTTTGACACTTGGCTTCAGAATTCGGCCATATTTCTGATGCTCCTACTTGGCACATCTTGGCCTATGCATCCTGTGTGTTATAATTCTCTTTGGCTCTCTCTTTTACCTCTGAACTTCTTGAAGTTTCGTTCTTACTCCCAGTGTGTCCCGGACTGTTTGCCTCTACAGTTTCAGCCTGGGTACAAGCCATCCCCGTGCCAGGAAATGTGCTCGCTGGTTCACTGCAGCAAGGGGTCTATTTACTAGGCAGCTTGGGAGCAGCCATAAAGATATTGCACATTCATTTATTTGCATCGTGACTTCACACATTAGCCCCAATGCTTATAGGTCCAATTAGTGGGAAAAGAGTTTTGGCTAATGCTCCATTTAAATTAACTTATTGTTTTTTCCCATCTCTGTGGAAATTACAAAATTAAACTAAGCCCCATAATGCTAATACTCCCCTCTAGTCAATAATACAGCATGAGTGAAACAGAATGTAAAATTATCTGTCTATAGTTGAACTTTCTTTAAAGCCTATAGAAATGTGGGTTTAAATAGTATAATTCAACTACGATAGCAACGTTTAGTTTCTTATTAAGTATCCAAGATCTGTCTGTAAATACATTTTCATAATTATTAGAAAATGTACTCAAAAAACAGCACATTTTGCTCATGTTTTGATTGACATTTCACTCAGAAGTCGCAACATGGAAGCTAAGTAGCTTAGGGCAGTAGTCGAGCAGCAGCACAAGTAATTTAGCCAGCTTAAAAACCTTAAAAAAGGACCACCCGAAAAAAAAAATCTATATCACTTTAAGTGTATGCTATATTTTCACCACTTTAACTTTGCTGTCAGATAGCCTTTTCCAAAATGAAAAAGGCTATCTGATGGCCTATGGCCTATGCTTTCCTCAAAGCCACCACACTCCTTGAACTAAAGCAGTGATTTTACCTCTCAGAACACACGAGTTGTCGCACTATTGCTGCCCCAGTCAGTTAGTTTGTTTGTGTGTCACTTCAGTGTTTAACACATTGAATCTAAATTAATGTTACTTGCTGTGGATTGACGCAACGGTAGACCGTAGACCAGCAACTCCTGTATTCTGTGAGGTAAAACGAGACTCAAAGGAGACTCGGTGGCTGTGGAGAGACAACGCATTCTCATCCCAGCTTGTCACATGCCGACTGGCAATGTCACCACCCCTCGGCATCTCATACTGAGGCAGAGGGTACCCACTGGCTGTAGTACCTGACGAAGTCAGAAGGAACACTTTAGTTGCATCCTCCCACCCCACCTCCTCAATGAGTTGACTTTCTCCCTGTTTATACTACATCAACAGCCTGTGGCGTCTTGCACAGCCACAGATGGGTTTACATTGAAGTTACTTGAAAAGGCTGGTGCAGGTAATGTCCACATCTGTATGAGTCTCAGAGAGGTGTCTGTATCTGACAAGTTAGGAGTGTGTGCTTCAGTTCTCCATCAGAAAAGCCTGTCTGACAGCAAGGTAAGGCTGTGAAAATATCCTAAATATAGGGTTCACAGCTTATTTTGATTTCTGCTTGATGGTGCATGACAGCCTAGGAACTGATGCGGATTTTTGATTGGTTCATGGAATTGCATAATATTTATGATAAATTTTCAAGCACAAACAACCAATTCAAACCCAGTACAGGAAAGTGAACAATATTTTGAATTTAATTTAAAACTAATTTGTAATACTTTTTAGATTCTTACTATTATGTACATGAGACGGCTTATAAGGTTATAAGGCTACTGTTGATTTGAGCTTCCAGAGACTTTGAGAACATTGCAGACTGCATTCTTGGTAAGAGGCAAATGGAAACAGCTGCAGAATTTCAACTTTTTCTTGTACATGTTTTTTTTATTTATTTTTTTTTTATTTCTGTATGTATGTAAAGTCTCTGAAGTCCAGAAGAAAACCATTAAGTAAACTCCGCGGGATCAAGATATTCTGTACACTCACATTCTTATGCATTGCACAATTTATGTCCAGCATTAAAAAAACATTTGTCATTTTGAGGCTCTGCCAAAAATAGCTACCAATGCTTGTGATCTAACACTTCTTTGTATCAGATTTAAGAGCTTGCATTTCTATATTTCTATAAAGGCCTGATTCAGATGCTGAAACAACACGTGCACACACACAAACCTTGTAGGACTACTCGCCTGGAGGCTCAGCATGTTATTTAAAGATTTATTTTGAAAGAAAAAAAAATGCTCCTCAAGATGATTATCCGTCATTATTATAAAGTATCTAAATACAGGCAACTGAGGTATATCTGTCTTTCTACAGGTGGAGTGTGACAGAGAGAGAGAGGCAGAAAGAAAGAAAGCCTGAGGGAGTGAGCGCCAGTGACAGAGAGACAGAAAGCTCGCACAAAGAAATGATGAGAGCAAAACAGGGGAAAACAACAATGCATGAAGGCTGGACATAGAAGGTGTTGTATATAGAAGAAGTGGTCTACATGATCATGGAACATCATTCATTGCACTAATTCATATATAAAAGGCAAAGGCAAAAATGTCCACAATAAACAACCTTGTATCACAGCCTCATTTACGTTTTGACATAGAAAACAAAACAATACAGAATGATGAATCCTAAACTGGAAGCTGCTGACTTGATTCAATAGTCTGCATTCATAAAAATGCATGCACTTTTGAAAAGGTCATTAGGCTCCAGCAAAGACTCAGTCGGCAGCTTAAAAAAGATACACATTCCTTTTCAAAAGCCAAATTATTATCTGTCAATTGAATTTAGCTTCAACGAGTAAAAGAATCTTTAAATAAAGATGGGTAATATTTCACACTGTATAATTAAATCAATATCAAACTGAGAGACTGCTAACTTTTCTTAAAGGAATAGGTCGGGATTTTTTAAAATACACTGAGTAACTTTCAAGTTAGTTGAGAATATTGATACCACTCTCATGTCAGTCTGTTAAATATAAAGCTACAGCCAGGAGAAGGTTACCTTTGCTTAGCATAAGAACTGGGACGGTGCAAACAGCTCAATTAAAGCTTGGAAATGAAAGTGGAAACAGACAATTTTCAACCCTTTAAGACCTGATACATCTAATAATTGCCAGAAAGTTCTAATTTTAAGTTTAAGTGTTTATTGGGCCTCTAAAAAATCTATATCACTTACATATATGATAGCTTGTTTGAGTACATATATAACTGTTATTCTTACGTTAACTTTTACAGTAACTTTTTAAAATTTAGCAAAGATTTTCTTGCCACAAATATGCCAGTTACCACACAAAGGCAGCCATGCTGGATTTTGCACTCACAGGCCAGCTGCTGCCTGCAGTGCACTCCACCAGAGGGCAGACGACATGTCTCAGATTTCATACAACAGCTTTTTCATGGAAAGTATTGATCATATTGATAGTGTAGAGGTCTCAGACACTCATGTATCAAGTGTGATACAAATAGCATTACTTTTCATTATGAGGTATAGAATAATGACACCATCCTCTTCTATACTGGTTCCCTATAAGCCTCACTTTTCGTCATCTGCCACTGGGCACGATTTTTTCCGGGAAAATTATGTCTCTATTATAGACTACGTAAAACACTCCTATTTTCTTCTAAATTACTCCCCCCTCCACCCCAACAACAACCCCTGCTGTAGTTCATGCAAATATATAAGCTAACGTAACTCAAACTATGTTATTACTATGCAACACACATCATTGCAATGCCTTATGCCTGTTCCCAAACACAATATAAAATTGTGACAATTTCAATATAGCCCTCCATTGAAGAAGCTTCTTTCTTCTCTCTTATTTCAAAAGTCTTGTTGATCTTTGTTTTTTCTTACAGAATTAGACTCTGATTCAGAACAAACAGAAAGCAATCTGGTGTTGTGTCCACGTAGTAGCATTTTTCATAGCAGGGCTCCACAGTTGAGGGGTAAATTATGTTTAGGCGTAGCAGAGTAAGGCATTGTAACACAGCAACAGTTGTCTTCGCCACAGTGGCCCTACAATAACACCACATGGAAACACTGTGGGGGGCTACAGTTGTCTGTTTCCAGATTATTTTATATTTTGTTTGCTTAATCCGTTGAAAAATGGAAGGGTAAAGACTCCAAGTCCTGAAGTCTTGTCACCACCATTAGGTTGCCAGGCAGCTGGCGGAGATTCGAGGAACTCATTACTTCCAGCCAAGAAACAGTCCAGCACATAACACCCCATAAAACCACGTTTTTGTTTTTAAACTTTTTTTTTTTTAACTTATTAGAAGTAACGTGGAAATTGATGAGCTTTAGACACCGCATTTTTTTAACCTTTGGAGACTGTGAGGGTAATTGTTTCTAGTATTTATGCTAAGCTAAGCTAAGCTAAGCTAAGCTAAGTGGCTGCTGGCTGTACTTTACATACATGAGAGCGGTATTCTCATCTAATTGTCTTCAAGATGCAAATAAGCATGTGAATTTATTCCTTTAATATTACATTTTCTTAACCTTTGTTCTCTTTCTTATCCTTTGTTCTCTTGTGAATACTCATACATACCCTCGCACACAGCAGCACAACAGATCATGTAAGGCATACCAGTTTGCTTGACAAACAGTAGGCAGTGATCAAAATGGAAAATACATAAAGACGTACATCCATACAGAAACACGCAGGAGGCTCAGTATAAAAAGGGTCTGGTGTCGGTCGATTGTCAGTTCAATGATTTATGACCAGCTGTCATCTTAAAGGCGAAAACTTCATTTTGGTTTATTTGACATACTGCTAATGATCAGCAACTGCCTGTCAAACGCAGTTAAGTCATTAACATTATATATAGAACAGTATTATGTAAGATGTGATTACGGTTAAATATTTACTGGTCTATTCAACAAAATAAATTCTGGTTTTCTGTAATAATTTACCTAATCTAGACCTACATATGAACAAAGAGTACATTACGAGTACATTGTAGAGTGTATCAGCATGTAGATGAAGGCTGGAACCAGCTGAGGTTTTATGAGAAGCATACAGCTCAATCCCACATACAGTACAGTGGTTCAGCCCTGTTACATGTGTATAAATGTGAGTGGGTGTGTGGTGTATTCATATGCCAGTGGGTTTGAGCACATTTGTCTGTCTGCCCCTCTCTTGCAAACTACTTGTATAGTATTTTGACTGAAACGCAATCACGCTCACATACATATTGGCGGACTCTCAAATGATGAATAAAACAAGATGAAAACAGATAGAAGGAAAATAAAAACACAAGGAGTGATTGTATCCAGTGAGTAGCAGAATAATCAGGCTGATTGAATGAACTACAGTATTAGAGTCAGACAGTGCTCCGTCTGTCCGTGAGGGTACAGTCTGCTGCTTTCCTCAGAGGAAGTGCACACTGCAGTGTCAGTCCACCTGCCCTGGTCCATCCAGCAAAGAGCTAAGGGGAGCGTCCACTTCCCTGTAGCCCCCCACAAGTGCTCCAATAGTCAGAGGGGAGAGGAACTGTAGGTGGACCCATATCAGTACAGTCCCCATCCGAGAGGTCTGTGGATCACCACACACGGCAGGTGTTGTCAGGGACCATATAGCTGCTCTTGTTGCAGCTGAATGCTTTGGCAAATTCTGGGAAGTTCTGAAGGGAGCCCAGTACCCTGCAACGCACACAGAGGTGATTGATGGTTGGGGTTAAAGTTGCTGTATTAGAAGGTTACTTGAAATTGAAATTTACACAGAATGTCATCTTGTCAAGGGTTTAAAATGTCTTTAGCTACTACTGTAATTTGTTTCCTGCCCTGCGTCCAAAGCACATGGCTGATTGATGTGAATTTACCTGAATTTTCCTGGACTGTGTACATCTACTTTGATGGAATTAACAGCCTGCTCTGGTCTGTGTGTTCCACACCACACCTGAAAAAGACAGAGTTTAGGATACACTGCATTAGACCAATGCATCCATCCAATTAGTCATCAAATTATCCATCCATCCATCCATCCATCCATGTTATAGTCAAGACCACCTAAATCAAGACCAAATCATGAGGCTCATGACAAAAAACGGAGTGTATTGAGATCAAGACAGAAGCGAGACTTTCAGTGGTTGAGACAAAGGTCAGAGTGAGACTGAGTTAAGTGCTGACACATCTCTAGCTCTTACCCAAATGAAGGAGTGGTACCGCAGCATGTAGCATTTACGTATGAGCTGACATGAGCTAACGATGATGTAATGTAACTATACATACATTAGCTGCATAGCTTTATGTGGCCTGTCTTGTCATTGTTTTTCACAAGCAAAAACTTAACTTTGCTAGCTAGCTTTGCTAGCATCAAATACACTGATTCCAGCTCTGCTGATAAAAGTTTGATGTGGTCCCAGCATTCTCAATATGCTTAGCATTGCAGTTTACATACTGCTATGTGTTTTCCTTTTGATGCTTGTTTGCAGATGAACTGTAGTTTAGGTAGCTACAGCTTCTTTTCTTGTCTCCCACATTCACTTTTTGGAGTGCATGTTAAGGGTGTTGCAGAAGGATGACAGCCAGTAACATTAACAAAAATTTCAAAGCAGAAATGAGTCAAGCTATTGGTTGCGTTTGAAGCAGGGAGTTTTATATCCAGTCACAGTAATGATGTTAACAAATAAATGTACAAGCAATTCACAAGCAATTTTGTGATATCCCCACAGGTCTTGATCAGTCTTCAAATTAAATCCAAAGTCCCTTTTATCTGAGAACAAGAAAAGACTGAGGAAAATGCGGTCGATTCCAAGACAAGACAAACGTGGTCAAAACGTGGTCAAGACCAGTCTTGAGACCAAGCCATGGTTCTATCCAAAACAGATTAGGACTTACTGCATCAGCAAAATATTGTTTATCATATCACCAAATCCTGCAATCAGTTTTCAGTTATTCATCCATCTATCCATCCATTCACCCTGTCCATCCATCCATCCATCCATCCATCCATCCATCAACTACCTGAGCAAAGTTTAGGAAGAAGAGTTGATCGTGGGAGAGGTCAAGGCCAGGCAGTGGTGGCTCCTCTCCGTGCTCCTTCACATAGTTCCTGTAGGCCTGCAGGATTAATAGAAGACAAGTCTTGACCACTGGCTGAATGACCTCATTGTTACCAATTATGAAACCCCTCCCAAAAACCATTCCATATTATACCTCTGCTAATTCAATGTAAATACATCAATTATGGACTTCTTACTATTCCATGATAAATTAGGAAAATACACAATAAGCAAGCTTGTTCAATTTCAAATAAATAGTTATTCTGATGTCTGTATTAAAATGTCTCATTTCTGACGACACTGCCTGACTGAACTCTGAGACAGTGGAAGATTTCACATGTTGGGCTGTTGCAAACTGAACTGAAAGTTGCTGCAGCAACTATAATTTTAGCTATTAAATTAGCATTTAAGTGCTCGTCACTTTAAAAAATACTGTCACATTTCCTGTGAAGCAAGAAACTTTAATTATAGTATACAAGCATTTGTTCTGATTCTGATTCATCCAGGAATAACAAAAGCACACTTGGCCTCAAAAGTGCAACAAATTTGCCATTGTTAATATAAATAAATACAAATACAAATACTTGTATGACATCATGGCTAGTCTAAAATAATTTTATGGCATTCAAATCTCTAAATGCCTTTTCTCAAAACTCCCAAAAGCAGCAGCAACATCATGTCGTGTTTACAATAGCTAATGAGCCAGTTAGTGACCTGGCAAGATGACACATCTATTAATGTTAGCAAGCAGACGACAATAACAAACCACACACTGAACGCAATCCTCTGTCATCTTTAAACCAGGGCTGTTAAACCGAGTTTCCTCCTTTGTTTTCAGGCTCATTACCTGATATGCCTGCCGTATCCCTCCATTGTCAGCAATGTTCTCCCCGAGGGTGTTGTTACCATTTAACTAGAGAGGGGACATAAGGAGAGAAAACACAAAGATTGGCAGGGAGAAAGGACAGAGGGAGATGGTTATTTCTCCTCTGTATTTCAGAAAATCAGAGATATCACTCTTTGGGATATAAGAAATCATCTTCCCGGGGGATAAAAGAAACATTGTTCAAAGCAATAGGACAGACGAGGGGAGACAATGAGAGGGAGAGGGACTGATATGTCAACACAAAATATTAAAGACACCTGAAGCAGAGAACAGATGAGCCTGCAAAACTGGTGGAAAGATGGAAATGGATAGGCTGCCAAATGTAACAGGAAGGCATACAAATGAGACAAAAAGCAAGGTTTGGAATAACATTTGAAAATGTTATTTTATTAAAAAAGGAGAGAGGAAGGAGAGAGATTAGATCTAACAGGACATACATGAAGTCCGTTGGCCAGGTCCCAGGAGAAGTTGCCATACTGATTGACGATGCACTTTGACAATTCAAGGAACCTCTGAGTGGATTGTGGTGTCCACCAGTCTTTCAGGTCACCATCCTTATCATAGTTACGACCTAAAACAAAAGGCCAAATACATGACAGGATGACTGGTTGGATCTGATAAACAAGAGAGAAAGATTTGTGAGAAGTCCAACTCCAGTGGACTGTTTCCGTCTGACACAGTTGAAAAGCATAACCCAGTAAAACGGCCTTAAATATGCTACTTAGTTAGCTTATATCCCAGCAAACATTTGTTGGACAGTGAAGTATGACATGTGTATACAATAGACGACAGAAATACACGTTAGAAAAGAAAACGCAAGAGTTAGATTAAGTGCAGGAGGCCTTGGGATGTCACTCAGTTAGACCAGCCAGATGGCGATTGCTCCAGGATAAGAGCTAAACTAACCCAGCATCACACATGCATCATGGCTCCCTTGTGTATCCGACATCCATTTGGAGCGATGGTTGACTACATCACCTGAAATTAATTATGCAATGTAAGCCTGTGGTTAAAAAGCAAGTATATCTCTGGCCTTAGACCTAAGAGAGCAACCAAGAGAGAGATGTGTTGTGGTTGGCCCACTTCGATTCTGTACCTGCCCACATCCTCCTCTTCAAAGCCCTCACACAACAAATCCTAATGTAACCTTCGGTGGGAATAAGCCACGAGTTTTCAAATGCAGCGGTATCAAACACAGGTTTGGCTGGAAGTAATGTTTCTGCAGGTAGTAAGCTAGCATTAGTTAGCCAGACATGCTAATGTTCGCAGCTTATCTTAGAGCAGATAAAGATGTTGGTTAGCTGGACATGCTAACATTTGCAGCCAACATTAGAGCAGATAAAGGAATTAGTTAGCCAGACATGCTAATGTTAGCAGTTTAT
>JAJHUR010104415.1:1638-22244 GCA_027495735.1 Lutjanus campechanus | reverse complement strand
GCTTGATTTTCTTGCTCAACATGGCATTTTACTTGTCCTGGGGAAACAGGTAATTATTATTGTTGAGCCCAGACACTTCACTTTTATTAGCATCCATTTAGACTGGCAGGTAGAGTCACACTGTGAACTGTTGCTGATTTGGTTAATCTTGAGATGAGGTGCTGTTTTTTTTTTCCAATCAACCAACTGATTGGTTGAGGAGCAGGTAGGATTTCAGTCGACCAAGGTTTTCTTTTGTTGACTACAGCCTGACAGACCTCTGTAGCTTTTCATCTCTACTTGAAGCTTGAGGCTACATTAGCCACCACAAACATAACGCACCCAAATCTCTGTTGGTGGTCTAGTTGCATTGTGGGTAATTTAGAGTAGTGAGTTTTGACAAGGCAGAAGAAGCATGGAATAAAAAAGACAATATCTGCTTCTGCTGCATCAATTTTGAGTTTTGGCAATGTCACTAGAATTTAAAGTAGGGTTGTGAGGATTTAAACAAAGACTGGTAACACAGCAAGGAAAGGGAATAAATACAAACACAATATGCTGAAGATGCTTTTCATTTTAAAACTGAGAAACAGCTGTTTTGGTTTGTTTGCATGTTCATTATTCATGTGCCAGCGTGTTTAAAAATATATATTTTTGTACAAATGGTGCAGCCTCCAAGGTCACAAAGTTCGTTCTACTCTATAAATCAAGCAAGCATTCTCACAAGACAAATTAGACTGCCTGAATGCATGGAAAAACCTTTCTTTTTTTTTTCAAAAAACAGCTGCAACTGGATGTCTTCTGCACTTAATCTTAATTATGTGGCATTGAAGCTCACCGTAAAATTCACTCGCTAATGGAAACTACAGTGTGAGGCCTTCCATTATTTCAGCCGTGCTCTATAAAATCATGTTAACCCTGCGATGCTCCAGCAGGCTGCTGGCAGATTGATGGCAACATGCAGCATGTGAGAGGTTACTGTTGGTACAGTCATATCTGAAGCATGCAGTCAATCATTAAATATCGCTTGACCTCAGTTCACAGTCTTAACTTGTGAAGTAGAGCGATTCTCACAGAAACATTCAAAGTCCTGCCAGTGTGTCCAGAACAGACTTTTTACTTTCATGACTTTCGCTAACGTACGCAGATCTTATCTCTGTCATTTTCAATTATAAGTGGGCTGCAGGGGATTCCACACTTCTTAATTCCAATTTGAGTTTTATGTTCTGACTCACTTGAGAGCAAAATCTGCATTATTATCTAGACCAGCGACACTGGAGCATAAAAAATTTATACTGTGTATTTCATTATTAAAGTATAACAACAGCGTTTATAGACGATCTGAGCTTTACAGTTTGTGGTGCCTTTTTTTTTCAGCTTCTGCAGAATAAAACATGGCCTCGTGCCCAGATTCACCCACTGTCAATTAAAACAGAAGAGAGCTCCAGTTTTAATCACCTAAATATTGAAAGATGATTTCAGCAGAGTAATAAGGATTTAGGAATTATGAGGGCTGTGCTGAGTAAAGCTTCAGTCCTCCAAATAAAGCAGGTGCGACTCAAATTTAAAAGAATATTAATGGATCTCTCATGTGGCTCTGGGGACGTCAGGCGGTCCACTGCATGAGCATGTGCTGAAATATCTCAAAAACCACTGGCTGAATGGAGAATGTTGAATCCTAATAACTTTCTTTTCAATCTGGCGCCAACACACGATCAATATTTTAATTTATACAGTGAGATTTCTGCACTGATCGGTACAAAACCTTCCTGGATGAATCCTAATGAGCTTGGTGATCTGCTGACTTTTCATTCAGCGCTACCATGAGTTTGATATTTGCGTTTTTGAATGAAATGTCTGGACAAATATTAGATGGATTGCCGTGAAATTTTCTATAAAATTCATGGTCCCTAGAGGTTGAATTCTACTGACTCTGGTAATTCCTTGACTTTCCCTCTAGCGTCACCATCAGGGCAAATGTTTAGTGTAACTTTAGTGCTAATTAGCAAATTAAATGTTCAAATGCTAAAATTAGGGCTGGGTATTGTCAATAAAAAATTGATACTGATAGCTTGACTTGTAGGCCAATACTGTTTTTGGTACCAGTTTTAGAAAATCTGTTTAATAGCATTACACATTATGGTACAATTACTCACTTCAAAGGAGGAAGCTGTTCAAAGAGCTGGGAACAGCTGTTTCTCTTCACACTTTGCTCCACCTGACATCTGGCCTAAAATGAGTACACTGGTGGAATGTTTGTACAGTATTGGACTATATAAAAAAATATTAGCAACTGTCAAAAGGAGCCTAATCCAACAAAGAAGATGAAGAAGGGAATGAACATTTACTTTCTCTGTGCGAAAGAGCAGCTTGCACATTTCATATTGTTTAATACTTAACTTTTACTTAGTCGATCTAGCGGTCAGAAACACTCTCCTCCTCGGCTCCAGGTTATTCATCCCCTCGGTGGGGATGCACCAGGGTTTCCCTCCTGGTGGACAATGTGGTGAACCGACCCACCGACAAGCTAACAGGTTAGCTGCACTGGCTAGCTAACAAGTCGTACACTGGATGTGTAGCTGGTCAACTGAATGATCCCCATCTCTGGATGTGACATCACTATGCAGTGTTTTTCCTTCATGTCTCTATGACGTGTAATGCCAGTCAGCCAGTTGCCAGCATTATTAGATCTTGGTGTGCATGCTGCGTGCATCCTTAGGTATCAAACTTTGGTTTTCAATAGTCAATAGGATCAAAGCAATTCAGCCTGCGCCCGCTGATAGCACCAGAAATCAGCAACACCTGCAACTGCTATCTGGCCCTTCTCAAGGTCAGATTCAAAAAATATTTTGTGCTAATGATATTGCAACTCAAACATGCCCATAAGATTTTTGTAATGCAATTTGCCCTTGTTTTGTGTCTGAGTGCAATTATCCATGTGACAAAATGTAAATTATGGTGGCTTTGCACTCAGCAGGACAGAGTCAGAGAGACCGAGAACAAGTCTGTTGTTGCACAGAAAAACTTAATATTAACACTAAGCTTCAACTCAAGCTGTGTGAGCAGAGGGAATTTAGGAGAGTCAAACTGAATTTTAAAAAGATGTTAAATTCAACTTTGTGTTTATTAAAACAACAAGCTACTTCTTATCTAAGATTACAAAGTTGCAATGTTTTTTGCTGTATTTTTGTGGTGGAAAAAAAAATCCAAAATGTGCATTGTTAAACATTTAAATTCCTAAATTCCTAACATCACAGGACAGATCAGACAGAAACGTCCAATGTGGTGCTGAATCAGTGGAGTACTTTTTTAACAAGCATTGTTAATGTTCCTAGAAGTTTGAATTAGTATTGAGAATTTGAACAAAGACTAGAACCACAGCAGATACGACCTAAACCAATAAAAGGGTTAAAAAACATCTCCACTCATGATACAAATATGAAAGTGAATAAATACAAACATGATGCTGAAGATCCCTTTTATTCTGAAAGAGGTGCAGCTGTTTGTTTGCATGTTCATTATTTGTGTACCACTTAATTCAAATATAAATTTTTGTACATAAACTTGTCAAGTGCAGCCCTTAAGGTCAACAAGTCTATTCTGCTCTTGAAAGCAAGCAAGCAGTCCTTTTTTAGTAGACAAGCTTACAAATTTAGATTTCCTGAATGCATTTTTTTTATCTCTCAAAACAGCTGCAAACGGGATGTCTCCTCAGCTTAATCTTAATTATATTGCATTGAGCCTCACCGTGAAATTTACCTGCTGATGGAAACTACACTGTGAGGCAGAGAGACGGAGAATAAGACTATAGTTGTATGTCTGGACTGTGTTCTGGTCAGCGGTTTGTCTATACTGAATATTCTTGAATATTAAATATTCATCTGCAGTTGACTACAATAGCATATCAGTAGTGTTGCACAGTGTACCGATACTAGAAAGGTGTCACGGTATCCACGCAGTCGGGAGCCAACACGTCCAATTTGGCAAAGCATCTCGCTAACAGACATGCCGACCTGTTCAAACAATTCAATTAGCGACAGGTTGGTTAGTCAGTGTGATGGACAACATAATTATATGCCCCCAAATATAAGCCAAACGAGTGATTAATTTAGTGACAAGCAAACCTTTTCACCATCTGAGTTTGACAAGGCAATTAAGGGTTTGGCTTTAGCTTTTTTGCTTGTTTACTAATGTGACAAACATCTCTAATGTTAACGCAGCGTTCACACTTGTAGTGTTAAATTTACCATAACTTGCAAGCTGAACTGTGCAGATCAACAACACCAGTAAATGATCAATTTATGTGCGATCAGTAGTGGAAATATTTATCATGGCATGTAGTCTACATTTTTGTACATACAGAGCAGAGACCTCCGTTAATAAGGAGGTGTCTTTGTGGTTTGTATCGATCTACTTTAGTGCACTGCTGTAGTGTGCAGGTTTAAGAATCCTGGATTTGAGATTTTATCATCTTGAAGTGCAAGACTCATTTATGTTTATTGTTTTTAATAGGCGGTCAAACTGAAATATTAAAGTTCATATTTGAGGCTAAATCCCAGATTCCAGTTCAAGTTCATTTTTACAATAATGATATTATTCCATGACCTCTGCTGGTGTTTTAGGTTTTTGCCGTGGTATTGTTTCAGTATCTGCATCGAGATATTTCAGACAAGTGTCATATTGTGACAACACTACATCTCACATGACATGGTTAAGCTGCATTTGAGTCAAAAAACGTTATAATTGCAGTTGCAAAAACCATACTCTCTCCTCATATCTTAAACGATCTATTAACTTCTCTGGATCTTTTGTTTGTGATGTGCAAGATGTGTCTTGTTTTTCCGTGACTCACTCTGTATTGAGTGTTTCTTATTTGGGGTGCTTTAAAGACGTGCTAATGGCAGCGCAGCACAGAGATGCTATTTGCTCAGCAGGGCAGTTACTGGGGCACAATTTCACTCTTTGCAGGTGCTTTGAGCACGACATGGTTTCTTTGTCTTATTTGTGCAGGTTTAGCAGTGCAACACCAGTTCAGTCTTTTTTTTTGCAAATGTTCCCTCAAGTTAATTGCATTTTTAGTGGTGATTGTTGCTCCACAAGTTTTACAAAAGGTCTTTTAATCAAACATGAAAGTTATTAGTGAGTGAAATTAACACCGGAATTCTTCCCTCAGTCTTTTCATTGGCCACCGCGGAGCCACATGACGGCAGAGGGCGCCCCTGTTAATGAGACCCACAATTTAAGCATTTAAGAATGGGAATTTAAACCATTAACTCTTCAGTTACATGCATGTTTCTTTATCCTCGAGGCTCCTCCGCCCAACTGCATGAGCTGCGGCTTGAAGCCAGACAGGTATTTTGCTGCCAAATCTCTTTAGGAACTTTTGCTTTCCTAATCACTGTCGGTCATCTTCATCATCCCCCCTCCCCCCATCTTAGAGTCTAACTGACCCCCACTGCTTGTCCTCTCTCAGACTTCAGAACCATTCCACAGCTCAGTGTGAGGCATAGCATCATTTTGCATGTTGTATTCCTCATATTTGATGACATTGGATCAGCCTGAAGGGTTTTTTTCATTTCCTGTCCAAATAAAATAAATGGGTAGCCTACCTGCTGTTTTGCTGCGATTCAGCATCAAGCTAAAAATAGAGCTGAAGGATCCTGATGAACAGCCTCTGCCTCTTTCTCTCTGCTCCCTCCTCTCCCTCGGCACAGGTGAATTAAACGAATACAAACCCAACATTTTTCAGCGGTGGTAGAATTTGGTTTGATGCTGTGAGTGATCCCCCTGAACGCAGGTCTTATCGTTCAGTTTCTGATATGATAAATACTTCATATATGCAGCAACAGCTCGCCATGTGGAGTGTTGTTGCACTGGCAAATGGTCCCCAGACAGCCGGCTCAGCAAGCAGCAGCACAATGTTCTCTGAATTCTACAGAGGCGTGTGATAATGCATTCAAGCCCGTGACCTCTGTTATTATATTTGATCATACAAAACAGTGTTAATTTAAATTTAATAGCTGTTTGTCATGGGGAAGCACACTGGGTCTGTGTCGGGAGCAGCTACTCGCAGCCGGCCCGCTGCTATTTGAGGCTCACCTGGAGCCGGCCACCAGTCCCGACTTGTTGTTTGTCACAGCCAAATGCGTTGACGTCACACTGCTTTCTCACAGTGGAAGCCAGAAACAGCGCTTTTCTTTCTTGCTTTTTCCTTCAGATTTCTGGCTACGCAGGAGCTCTTTTTGTAGACAGTTACTCCGCTCTCTAATGCTGCACTCTTTACAAATATATTTAGTTTAAAATCCATTAATGTGTCCTTTTTTTAAAGGTAGGTTAAGACCATTTGGGGTCAATCAATTGATTGTGAATGCTTTTTGGGTTTTAGTGGTTCCAGCTTCTCAAATGTGAACATTTGTCAAGTTAGTTTGTATGAAGACGTCACCCTGGACTCCTGGAACTTTGATTTTTCAATATTTTTTAACTTTTTATAGGATAGGTTTACAAAAGTCGAGGCTAATGTTGTCAAAAATATCAATTTATCAATAGTATTGGTACTCCAGCTACATTTTCACGTCACTCGTCTGATTTATCGTTTGATAAAAATCAAAAATTTTATCCCCTTAAAGTTCAGTTGAGATTGAGATTTTTTCCCCCATGGTATCTACAGTGGTATCAAATATCGATAGTTTTCAAGTTATTGTATAGAAATTCTAGCATTGTGACAACCCTCGTCGAGGCTACAAAAGTTTTGGTTCATTTGCCGTGTTTCCATCTAATTGCGTAACGAATCTGAAGCAAACTTTTAAAACATCACAATAAAGAAAAGAAAACTGTGAATTATGTGTGTTTCCATAAAGTGGTTTGGAACGAATGAACTAGGTTTGGCAAAGTAAAGTTTTGTCAGAAGTTGGTCATATAGGCGACGTTATGCATGGCTGTAATAAAGAGGGTAGAGGAAGTAAAGGTTGCGAACTGGAAACAAAACCAGTTGTTTGCGAGCTGCCAGTAAATCTCAAAGAAGAAGAGGAAACAACCAGTCACCTTAATCATCGATCTAAAAATGGAGAGAAGTCTTGAGGATTTTTTCTTTGAGCTGTACGCTGTAATAATCCTGTCATGGGACAGTCGATGCAGATGGCGAAAATAGCTTCTTCTTCTCTTCTTCTTCCTCCTCCTCCTCCTCCTCTCTGAGTGGACCAGTTATGCTCACAGTTAACTCACAGTCATGTGAGTAAAATGTTTGCTTTGTCAGAACTTATTCAGAAAAGGTGTTTCCATATTTGATTAAGCGCATTAACTCTTTCTTGGAAAACACAGACTATCTGAAGCCAGAATGAATTCAGATTTAAATTTTGACATTTCCATGATGCAATACTTCAAAACGCATTGATGGAAATATGGACTATTGTTATGGTTTTATAGCTCACTGTCAAGACTCTCACTGGGTCGTTTTTCAGCCCAGCAGGAAGCTGTTGTTAGTAAAAAAGCTTAATAAATCCACTGTACACTACCTGCCTAGCACAAAAAAAACGACCTTAGCAAGTTACTGGTGAACATGGTGGAGTATGTAGCAGCTATAATAGTGGATATATTTCTCAGGCGTTGGTGGAGACCAAAAAAGTGGATATTGTACTGACATTCACCATGTGGACAAATGAATGCTAATATTGTGTTGTGTCTTTGGATATGTTGTGTTCATAGCTTGTTCAGCCGAACCCTAACTGGTCAGTTTAAAGACAACCCAAGCTGACTATAGTGTGTTTTATTCCAGGCAGCTATTGACTTCCATCCATAGTGACATATGTCATATAAATCAAAAGTGAAACTTGTTGAACATGCAGATAGTCCATCACTGTTAACAGTATGCTTTTGTCAGAGTTAACGTTATTGTTGCCTGGTACTGGAGCGAAGTTACTACTTTGCTCGTTGGTGTTTTTTTTAGGTCCTTGTGGAAAAATGAAAATGATTTAATTGATTGCAAAAACATCCATGCAAGCTTTTAAACTAACTTGTTTCCTCAGCCTTCTAAATTCACCATCAAATAATTGAACCACGTAAGACAAATTATATTTAGGATGCATTTGCAGCTGATAGTTGGTGATCTTCTCCGCGGGGAGTTTTAATTAGCTGAGTGTCTCCTCACTCAGCCAGTGAATATCCAATTTAAAATCACAAGAGCATGGACTTAATAATGTAACCCCCTCACATGCAGTGGTCCTCAGGCTGGACGTGGAGCACTATATGTGCTCAGTGTTGTGTAGACAGAAGGGACGAGCGTGCAGGCTTAGTAATGATGATTATCGCCTAGTCGGAGCGTAGCAGTCCATTAAGAGTCGATACAAGCACCGATCTGCATAGCTGCAGTACAGATAAATAGCATCCAGGAGGATAATGTGAATCTGTGACTGATTCAACATTTTTGAGCAGAGATCAATCTCCTCCATGTCTCTCATTGGCTGCAGAGATTGATTTTAACTGTGTGTTGAAATGAGGTTTAATTAAATTAGAGGACAGGCTATTAATAGCCATTTCCAGCTCACAGAGGACCAAGCTGACGTTTCTTTATTGTTTACCTTTGTGGACTGTAGGATGTTCACTGCAGCATGAACGGACCCAGCAGCAGACACAGAATCAGCGTCTTTTTCCTTTTCTCTGGGTGGATTTCTGTCTGATCTCGACTGGGGCATGTTGCATGTTAAAATGAGGGGCAGACGTAATTCATTTCCTCCCATTTCTGCCTCCACAGAAGGAAAACATTATTGAATTTCCTCTTGACGTGTAGATATCACTCAAATGTTGTGACTTGCCGGTTATTCACTCAGAAGAGGTTTACATCATCAGAGAGCCCTTCTGCTCCGCGTGACGGCAGCCGTTCTCGTCTCATATGACCCTGCAGCTCTTTCAGCTGATGTCAGTTGCTCAGAGTACCTTGGGTATTAAATGCCGATAATTACAAAATGAGGATATTGGCACTCGTTTAGTTTACAGACCATCTGGGCTGGAGAGGAGGAGTGAGGGCAATGAGAGATAAAACTCCGGCAAGAAGAAATTCCTTTAGGATGGAAGCAACTGATCTAAAGCAGATTACGTCTCTGTTGAGGAGAGATTTTCCTCCTATTGGTCCTCAGAGCTGAGGGCTCGCTCATTATGCCCCCAGAGCACTTCATCAGTACCTTCTACATGATGTTCTGGATGATTTTCTGTGGCCAGAAATGAATCTGCTGGTCCAGAATCAGGCTGAAATAATACATAATTCTGGTGCTTCTTCCTTCTTCCTTCCTTTTTCTGGTTTGGTGTGGACTCACCGCCACCAGAATTAGTGCTGGTTTATTACACTGAAAATATCATAATATATATTTTATGATATATTGTAACTCATGGAATGCAAATGTGTAAAATTCAGTGTTTCCTGTATCCTGGTCCTCAGGGCTCACTGTCCTCCATGTTTTAGGCGTTTCCCTGCTCCAACACACCTGATTCAAATGAGCTCGTTATCAGGCTTCTGCAGGGGCTTCATGACGAGCTGATCATTTCAATCAGGTGTGTTGGAGCAGGGAAACATCTAAAACATGCAGGGCAGTGAGCCCTGAGGACCAGGACAGGGGAAACACTGAAATTACATATCAAGTAATCAAACTACGCTCCACTGCTGTTCATCATGTCTGCACACAACTTCAGGAACAAACTTTGCTGGATTTAATTAGAATTTGAATTAATTGTTGATTGGAACCTCATAAATTTGTAACACAAAATCAAGTCCTCCAAACTAAACAGCAAAATATGTTTGTCATTGCCTCCAAAAACAATCTGTGTGACTGTTTTCTCATGTAGCGGCATGACAAAAATGACCATCACAAAGATGCTTATTATCTTTTTTTTTTTTAATTTGGCATCTTGCTGTATTTCCATCCCCCTGCTTTATGTGCATTTTTAATTTGGGCAAAAAAGTAAAAAAAAGAAGCTTTTATGCTTGGTCCATTTCAGGACCCATTAATTATTGTGTGAGGATGATTTTGCCTCTGGGGGCAACTGGCCATGTCATGGGCCTTCTGGTTTAGCCAGGTAACCGATATATGGACTAAGACTTTCTCTTCCATTCACTGGTTAATGCTTACAGTCTGATTAGAACTTGAGAAGTGAGGATGGAGTTGAGGTGGAGATGATGTTCATGGCCAGATTGTTTCAAGAATATGACTGTAGATAATTAAAAAAAAGAAAAGCTAATTGCCACCAGATGTTCGCTGATTGGTTCTGAGATTGCATTCTAGCCTCTTTTGCTCCACACACGGACTGTTTACCTGTACGCAACCAAAGCCTGGCCAAAATACTCGGGCTACAAACGGTCTGCAAACCAAAACCAGAAGACTTCCGATGCCAAAATCTTGTCTCTTGTTTACAGATTCTGCATCCATATGAAGATATCTGTTTACAGGGTTGTCAGGTCTGTGTGACAACACCAGCAGGTGGAGAGCAAAGGCACGTTGTATTTGTGCGTTTTCATGTGGGCGTGCGTGTGACGTGTGCCAGGTCCGAGTGTGTACGTGCCTGTTTGGAGTCAGTTTGGCAGAATTTAGGTCTAAATAAATTATTTAATTTAAAATATGGATTTGTGTTTATAGATATTATTGATGTAATTTGCATCTAAGTTAGCTCAACCCAACCAGAAGGCAACACTTCAAAAGTAGCCCAGTTCTGCACAAGTAACACAGACCTGGCAACCCTGTCTGTTTATACAGTTTGGTTTAAGTGGAAAAGTTTGTGTATCAATGAAAACAAAATGCAAAAAAATTACCTAGCGAATGAATTATGACGCATGAAGCACGTGACTTGAACGACCATTCAGCAGACAAAACATGGCGGCAGATGAAAACATCTGATCTGTGTGCAGCGATGGGAAATCTTCAGACGTCTCAAGATGCATTAATTATTTGCTGAATTGATAGATTGAGTAAAACCAGTCCTTTTTTTAGTGACACTACTGTGCTTCAGTAAATATTTGAGGCAGTTGTACTTGACTTTGGTGTTTCCACTCCAGAAGATTTATAATCCAGTTTGTTGCAGGAATTACCACTTTTCACTCTATTTATGCCACTTGGGAGACACAAGTACAGTTTTAAAGGAAATACTTGTGCACATATCCTCTGAGATTCATTGGAAATGATGCCCTTCTGTGAAAGCCACCTGCAAGATGAATCCAACTGCAATTAAAGGCAGCTGCATGATGAACCCGCAGATGATCAGAGGCAGTGTAAGAGAGCCAGCGGCTCCAGAACCAGATTAAATACTCTTAAACCTTTGAACTGTGCTCACACAGGAGGCCTGAGGTGTCTTGAAAAACTGGCGTCCTTTAAATAACCTCTTAAAACACACATCGAACAGGATTTTATATGCTTTATCTTGTCTTACCTGTATTTTTTTGTTTGTTCACTGTTCTTTCTTTGCTTTTATCTTTAATATTTAATACAATTGAACAATTCAGAGAGTAGTTTAACTCAGAAAAGTGGGGTTATGATGCATTTCCAGCTCATTCTCTATACAGCTGGAGGCAGGTGTGCGGACCAAAGTTAGATGGTATTGGAGGCATATATGTGTAATAGGGAAGATAGAAAGATGAATGAGTTCAATTATAAATCTTTCAGGAGCTGCACTCGAGCCATTTCTTTCTTCCATCCCGGTTACTGTCCTGAATCCATCTCCAACAGCTGCCGTCTGATCGAAAATTCCTCATTTATATTACAGGCTTACAGGTTACCGTGTCTGTATTCAAAATCCTATGTACCTAGAGTGCAATTTACATTGAGAATCAGTGGAAAATACCGTGTAGATTAATAAATTATAGGGTTTGTTGTAGTTGAATGAGCTGAGTCAGAGATGGAGATTTTCTCCCATTGTGAAAATCACATAACGTGTGAGTCATGCAGGGTGAAAGATGTTCTTTGCTTTCGCTTATTATACCGTAAACTTTCATTTAGAAACAAGGAGACGATTACTTGATTTTGCTTTTTGATCCGTAAATACAGACTGAGCACATCTGCAGTAAATCATCACCACAGATACAGCTGAATGATTTGATTCCTTACCCGTTCTTTGTGTCCATCTTCTTGGAAAAATGTCAAACAGGAGAAACCACTTTTACTTCAACCACCTTTATCCATTGAAATAAAGTATCTGGTAGAATTCTGTCTAGAGATTTTTATATTAAGGCTGCACCAAATAGTTTGAAGCTAATGTTGAATTTTAAATCAACACTCAAATGCTGCACAGCCTCTGTGCCTCTGTGTCGATCTGGTATCTTGATGCCTTGATGGATTTTTTATTCAAATTTGACACTTGGACTTTAGGATGTACTGATTATAATTTGAAGGTCAAAGGTGACCGTGACCTCATGTCCGTCCCGCTCTCATGAACACCTGGATGAATTTTTTTCGGATTTGCTCAACTCAGACTGAAGGTCACTGTGACCTCACAAAACGTGTTTTTGGCCATAACGCAAGACTTCATACACTAATTATGACAAAACTAGACACAAATGTCTAAAATAATGAAGTGATGATGTTTTATATCCAAAAGGTCAAAGGTCAACGTCACTGTGACATCATAATGTTCAGCTCTCTGTCCTTCCTCTGTCCTCCTTGGTTGGTACTTTTAGTTTAGTTTTTTTTTTTGCAGTCTGTTCATCCTGTTTAAGTTGAGTATTTCTGCACGGTTGCGGCTACACTGTTATTAGTCTTATACTATTTGTAGAATTAAATTCAAGCAGTGGCTGTGTTGTTTCCCCAAACGTGTGATCCAAACATTTCCAATAACTCCAACTCTCTGAGGCACAGAAGTAAATATTATTTGAAAAAAGACATGTAATAATAATAATAATACAATATTTTGTTTCAGTCTTTATTTGTTGGAGTATAAACTTCAAAATTGCTCTCCCGCTTGCCGCACACAAAGGGAGGCACACTCCTGTATCAACGAGGCGGTTTAGCAGCAGTCTAAAAGCACCATAAATTACATTTATCTTGACGAAACCAGTGCGTTATGTTCATCAAAGAAAACTGATTTCATAAAGAAGACTTATTCATTTTATCCAGTGAATCACTATATTCAAATAGAGGTTCAAGGATTCTTTTTTTCTGATTGACGTCAGTCACCAAACGTCGGTGCCTTTTGAAAAATGTTACAAATGACCGTTACGACTATTTTCTGATTTGCCTCTGTCAGTGTGTTTCCATCCACCTTTTTTATATGAATTCAAAATGATGATTTAATAAAATATGACGACAGTCATTCAAAAGATCATTGGATAACATCAGTAGGAGCTTAAAAGTAAAAAAAAATTATACAGCCGTATCGCATACAATAACAGAAAAAAAGTCTGGTTTCTCAACATTTTCAGATTCCTTTAAAACAACAATCTGATTCCTCCAACAGCATTTGTGCAGCATCTGCCTCCCTCCCTTTGTTTTGTTTGACACGACTAAACTACAGCATCGACGAGTCATTCACACCACCAGACAAATACCCCCGAAGCAAAACCAGGTGGCCTCTGTTGTCGCAGAGTCAATTGGAAGGTGAAAGATGCAGCCCACTAGGTTTTCTCTCTGCAACGAGCTTAGGTGATTCTCTGCTGGAGGAGTCGCTTCCTTTCTTTGTAAGCTGCTTAGAGCACAATACCAGACCAGGGGAGTTTCATTAACTCAGTAAGGCGCATGTCCTTTTTGCTGTTACTGTGGCTTAGCACCAAAAACCTCTCTTGGCATGGTTTTTTGTTTTGGATCTTATTTGTATTTCTGAGGTATTTAAATCTACAAAGCATTTTTCGATTGCCAGGAAAGGAAGGTTTTAGGCTAATTGTCTTTATACCATTCTGGTATTCATCTACGTAGATGGAGACCTTGTTTCAATACAGCCAATAATATGTTGCATATAGCAATGACGTCACTGTTCTGTCATATGCAGAGCAGAAGGCCACAGACTTATAAACTCTTATCTAACTTATAAACATGAACACGTCTTGCCCTCCACCTTGCAAAGCCACCAAGCAAACGTTCATTGGGAATAAGCGCACTGCTAATGTCAATTTGCAGTCTAGATAGCTAATTAGCTGCTCAGCTGCAGCACATTCAGCAGCATGTAAATGTTCCTGCAAATGCCACTTTGGTCCGTTTAGATGCTGGTGTTTGTCCTTACCCTTCAATGCCCCTGCTAATAACATACATACATCTAAAAAGCACATTGTCATTATTTTTCAATACAGAAGAGACTAAATGTGATTTCAGTTTGCCTTAAACCTGCAAGTAAATGTTTTGGCCCCTTGGAGGCAGCGCTTCAAACTATAAATAACAACAATGACTTATTAGTTTACGGTACAATAAGAGTAGGGATGCAACGGATTGCAGTTGCTCCGTGGTCCATACAGGTCACCAAGTGTGAGGTAGTTTTACTGTTGCAGTTAGTTTTTCAGTGAATAACTCCCTCAATCCCGATGCACAGTTGAAGTGAAAAGAGACGGATGTGCGTGGAAGAGCAGCGTTGGGCAAGTTAAGTGAAAACTCAAATCAAATGCTCATGATGTATTACTCTGGGAAAAAGTTAACTTTATTAATTGCTTTACTTTTTGTAACTCAACACAGTTTCATCAAAGGTGGTTCTAAGCAACTCAAAAGGCTTCACACCCACATGTTGTGCACGCTGCAGACACAGTAGCCTACTAGTTCAATGACCATCAGCAGCGAGAATAACGCCAGCCTCAGTGTCTGCACACATCCTGTTCCTGAAGTCCTCCCAGTGAGATTGCGGGTTTCACACACCCTCCAATTCTCTTAACTAAACCTTGTGAGTCTTGATTGTAGACTTACCAGTGGATGATTTTGAGCAAGCAAGCTAAGAACACAACATGTAAGAATGACAGCTTTGGGGTTTTCACCTTTTTTTTGCACCAAGCTAACACGTCCTGGAGCTGTGTGTTAACAGAATGCAGAGAGAACAAACTGATATTAACCCTCCGTCAAATGTCTGTTAAAACCATGAACATGCTGACCCCATAAATGTAATCACTTCATGAAAAATTCTACTGCCTTACATTATTCATTCCTTAAATTAGTAGGCCTATCACATTTCTGAATGTAAAATTCAGATGCCTTTCATCCAAGGTTCCCAAACTTTTTCAGCTTTCGAGACAAAAAAGCATCTTTGCATTCCAAACTTTCCACATTGGGGAGAAGCCCCCAAGTCCCCCGCTGTGAGGGCATAATGCCAAAATGTCAATTGTGGGTAGCAGGGTGAGTAGCACCTGACCCATGTGTGCACAGTTTGATTAAAATCAAACACAGCCCCGTGGTGAGTCTAGAACTTAGAAAAGTTTCTGTCCTGAAGTGGTTTGACTTTTGAAAAACAGAGCCAACCAAAAGGTAGGACATGAAGGTCTCAATATGTGGGACAAAGGATAAAAATGCTGTGCTGCTCATAAAATCAGAGACCTGGTTACCCTACTCAAGAATAATGTCAGCAATCAAGTAATCAGCAATCAGCACAAGTAATGTTAGCAAGTCAGCAACACACTAGTCACAACTGGTGGACCCAAGACGGGGGCAGGGAGGGCGACCACGCATCTCTGGTGCCCCCATGTTCAACCAAACTACACAAAAGTGCCCTCTGGGGTTTCCTTCTAGTGGGCTGAATGTGGCAAAATGCCCTCTAAAGTGTCCTTCCGGTGGAGAAAACACAATGCAGTGCCATCCAGGCTGCCCTACATACTAGTGTGCCTTTAAATGACTCAATCCAGTCCAGCAACTAACAGATGCACAAAACAAACGATACTAATTGCTTCACAAACAGACACGACTGACTTACTTTTCTAGATTTCACCAGTTCCTGTGCAGAATATCTGGCTCTTTCGCTAATAAAACCTCTCTTAAGTTCAGCGCTAGTCGCTAACTGTGTCTGTGATGCTAACGTTCAGTGGATTTATTAGAGTTTTTGAGAACAGCTGCCTTCTGCAGCAGGAGAATATTGATCAGAGCAGTTTTGAACCAATAAGAGACCTACATTAGGCCAATATAGCAAAAAAAAAGCTCTTTGCTTGAAATGCACCTTTTTACCAAATAGCATTTTCACTCAAAGTCTAGTAGTCGACATAGAAAATTCATAAGAAGTGGACCATCCATCCTGCTCTTGTATGAAAAGTCAAACATTTGACCTGCGGTGTCCTGTAAAAAATTAAAATCTCAGCAGTGCTTCGTCACACATGTATAACACTGCAGCTGTGTGTGTGTGTGTAGTAAAGCAAGATTCATACCTTTATGCAGGTGACAGATATAGAGGGTATAACCCGTGACTGCAGTGGAGCTGCTCCAGTAATCAATGCTGTCAGGCCACCGTTTCAGACGGCTGCCATCTTCCGTGTGACCCCTGCTGGAAGTGGATAATGGAAAGAAAGAGATGAAAGAAGGATGAGATGATGAATCACAAGCAACCTTGTGTTGTCTTGCTCTGAAGTAAAGCCTTTTAGATACCTACACACACATTTTCTTTGAACAGTGTCCCTGTGAAGTGCTGGACTTCTCCCTTTCTCTCCCTCTCTCAGTGTCAGCTGCCATAAGCTGCACACAACACAAGCTGTGCATGCTTTAGTTTTGCAGACAAAAGCGGTTTGATCAGAGCGACTGATGAATTTGGTGTTTTCGTAGCTGATTCTGTGAATTGAAGCATATCTAATTAGTAAGAATGACTGGAACATCCTAACATCCAATTTATAAATTGCAGATTGGTATTCTCACTGACAGCACAGCACAAAACATTTTCATTACATGTTATGTTAACTGGAATTAGGGTTGAAAAGGGATCATTTCAAGAACACAAATGCTTGTTATGACTGGGGAAAGATCTTTTGTACCTGTTTTGATGCCATTGCTGCTGAATGATATGCCAGAAAAATCAGGATTATTTTGACAGGTATTGTAATATGAGTCAGACTTTTAGTGGGAAATTTAATTGCCGCGTTTCATTTTCACTGAAAAGAAAAGAAGTGATGCTGGGCTCTGTGCCACGGGTGTATTCTGATACAGTAACTAATTACCTGTTAAAAAATGTATCACAGTGTGAAAGTAATGTAACTTTTTGTTACTTTTAGATTACCCCAATATAAATTATGGTGAAATATAATATAATGTTTTAGGGCTGCAACTAATTATTATTTTCATCAGTTGATTATTTTCTCAATCAATCAATTAGTTGTTTGGTTCATGAAATGTCAGAAAATGGTGAAAAATGTTGTTTAAAGCTCAAGATGACGTCCTCAAATGTCCACAACTGAAAAAATATCAGTTTACTGTCATATAGGAGTAAAGAAACCAGGAAGTGTTCACATTTAAGTCGCTGAAATCTGAGAATTTTTACTTTTTTAATTAAGAAAATGATTAAATACGATTAATCGGTTAATTAATTCTGTCACTAACTTGTCACTTAAAAAATTTGTCCAAACATGTGGAGCTTTTCAAGTCTTTCCTGTAATGATAATTTTCATTATTGATTAATCTGTCGACCATTTTCTCCATTAATCAGTTAGTTATTTTGTCCATAAAATGTCAGAAAATGGTAAAAAAAAATGTTGATCTGTGTTTCCCAAAGTCCAAGATGACGTCCTCAAATGTCTTGTTTTTTTGTCCACAACTCAAAATTATTCTGTTTACTGTCAGAGAGGACTCAATCTGAGAAGTTTGACTGATTATCAAAATAGATGCAGATTGATTTAATAGTCAATCAAGAGTAGATTAATCGATGCAGCTCCAAGTGTTTTAGGTGTGTTGTTTGGTTTATTCTTTAGTCCAGCTGTTCCCCTGTTGTGAACAATTGATTGATTGATTGATTTTTTTTCACTAGAGGCCATGGTAATGAATTGGAAACTGTGATCACATCCTTTAACTGTAATGGAATACAGTTACCTTTTCTTTGCATCCATATTACATAATTGCATCACATGTAATCCATTACTCCCCAAGCCTGGTCAGTACCCACCAATCACAGTCCCTTAGAGAGAATATGAAGCTAGAATTTATGTATGCAGCTCCACAATGCTTCATTTTTAATGGTGTGTTGTGACACATTTGACTTTTTATCAAAAAACTGTACTTGACGCATAATTAGACCAAAGCGCATGAACAGGAAAATAAATATGAATGCCTCATGTCAGCCAGAGTCTGTTGTTCAAAGTGATTAAAGCCAAGTGCAGCGTGGTCACATCTGGATGTGTCAGTTCCTCACGCCGTCTTTGTATTAATTGGTTGGAGCCATTTTTCAGTACCGTTTCTTTTTCTTTGAAATCAGTCACACTAGTATTAAAATATCCACAATGATTTTTTTTTTACCACTTCACTTATGAATAAAATTAGACTAAAATGTCTAATGTTTTAGTGGATTAAAAAATAAAGTGTGAGGTTGAAAAAATCTGTCTAATAACTTGACTTTGAAATTCAGGATTTAGACTATATTTTAAAATAAAATTAACACTGTTCCATCTCTGCCATTTATCCCATATGACAAACCCCCATACCATCACAGATGCTGTCATTTGAAGTTAGCACTGGTAACAGTCTGGATGGTCTTTTTCGTCTTTAGCCCAGAGGACAAGACGTCCATGATTTCTGATAACAATTTGAAATGTGGACTTTTCCACTGTTGATATTTGTCTTTCTCTTTTCATGGTAGAGTCTTAACTCGCATTTGTGGATGAAGCGACAAACTGTGTTGACCGACAACATTTTTTCAGTGTCCCTGAGCTCATGTGGTTTTCTTTATACAACGATGTGGGATTTTAATGCAGTTTTTGAAGCAGTGCCGCCTGAAGGGTCAAAGGTCACAGACATTCAGCATTGGTTTTCGGCCTTTCCCCTCACGTGCAGAGATTTCTCTGGATTCTCTGAATCTTTCAATGATATTACGGATTGTAGATGGTGAGATTCCTAAATTCCTTGCGGTGGTGTGTTGTCATGGTAACAATAGTAAACATGTAGTTAGTGTTATGTGATGTTGTCGCAGTTTTGTTGGTTTTAGTGCCAAAAATACTTGGTCGGGCTTTGCAATAGATGATGATTTGGGTTAGATATTATTTGGAACAATTGCATCGCACCTCTGGTTTCATTTTAAGTGATGCTGTTAATTATGAAAGCGCAAAAAAAACCCAAACCCCACCACCTTATCTCTTATGAGTTATTGTCTCATAATTACAAGAAAAGCTCTCGTCATTAAGAGATTAGGGTCTCATAATTACGAGATCTTTTCTCAAGTACAAGAAAATATCTCCTAATTAGTATCTCTTGGATCTCGTATTTACCTAAATTACTTTTATTTCATAAATAAGTTCTGTATAGGTTACTGTTCACCAAAATATCCATCTAACAGCAGCAGTATTCCTCTTAAATCTGTGTATGGACGTAGGCTCATGAAAAAACTGTTTCCGCTGCAGTAGCAGGTTGGTGTAGATTGTTTTCTGATATTGTGAATCAAGGACGTCAAAAACAGTCTCTTCACATGGCCTCTTGGCAGGCGTCCCTCTCTGCAGGCCTGTATTTGTTGATGAATACTGTCCTGAAGTATGTCTGTAGTGGCGAATCATTAGTGTGCGTCCACTTGGAGAAGCAGCATTCCTGCTGAGATGAATTCTGTAGCAGCTCCACAGACGAGCAGCTTCCTGCAGCTGCCTCTGGGAAAAAAAAAAACATTAAATATTAATGTTTATTCCTGACATATGTTTTCAAATATCCCAGGCCCATATGTACCTTGACAGAGCTACTAGACACTGCAGTCATTCTTTATCTCCAAAAGAGATTCTAATAAATTCTAATGGGATGATAAATGATGTGCAAAATGTGTTGTAAAGCTCAGCTGAAGCTCATATATGAGGTTTGAACAGAAAAAAGTGCTTTTAAAATTTACTTTTTGCTACAAAATTTCTTCATTTTCTTATCATCCTGAGTAGCTCAACAAGATAATCAGATAATCAGATAATCTGGGCCAAACATCTGCGTTACAGCCCATATTTCTCCTCTGATTATCAGGAGAGCTGAATCTTAGCAAAATCGTCCTGAAACTCCTGTAGTGTGGCGCCAACGTCATACGATTGAGGATCTAGGATTTCGAGCAGACCTGAACAGTTTCCTTGTGACACCACCAAGCCAGGATGCATTAATTTATATCCATAAAACATCCTGTATAGGTTAAACTGCTTCCAGCAGTTCAGACTGGGTTCCCACCTGAACAATCCCAGCGGTATAAGATGCCTGCAGAGTGTTGACATACTAATAATAATGCCTCCCACATTAAGTGACATTAGCATCATTGTGGAAAATCCCCAACCACTCCTCCTCTACCTGCCTCCCTCTTCCTGGATGGAGGCTGAAGAGGGCGGCAGGTAGAGGAGTCGGAACAAAAGAAGCTGGCTGGCCTCATATTTCCCTCGATTTGTTTGAACTGAGTATATGAAAGGTGAGTTTCCTTTGATTTAAGGTATTTATAATGATTAGATTAGATAGATTATTCACTTGTTGTGCTGATTAAGCTTCTGTTAAGCTTCTTTTGTTGATTCCTGGTTTTATTGTGATTGTGTTTAAAGTTAAATTACCTTTGTTGGATCATTA
>JAJHUR010104414.1:5800-18883 GCA_027495735.1 Lutjanus campechanus | reverse complement strand
GTTTGGTTAAGATTAAAGTTGTAGCAGCTTATTACGAAGAAAAGAAGGTTACAGACTGGTGGCAGCAGTGTTTTTTCTTTGTCCTCAGATTAATTAGTCGAGGCATCTACTACTACTACTTTACGCCCTCAGGGACAGCGTCTGGCTGCGGTCTCCAGGTGCACTCTGTGTGTTTATTTAAGTTTTACATGGACTTATCTGGAATTTTATGGACAGTTTCCAAAGTCACTGCGGTCATTAGTGGATGATGTTGAGGACAGCAAGTCTCTCACTGATGATGACGACGTGACCAAAAAAAAAGGGTAAGCATCAGCAAAGGCCTTGAACTCTGCACTGTGATGGTTCTTTAAATGTGTGATTGTGTCAAGCGGCTACTTTTCATGACGTAGTATCAGGTGCAGGGATATCAGAGTAGTTTTATGAGTACAAGTACAAGTACATGAGGACAGTATCGGACCGATACCCAATGCTGTTATTGGTATCGGTGCATCCCTAATTTTAACTACATTATGATTTATGTGATTATCTTTTAACATGTGTGCTCAAACTATCATCAAAAGTCGGTTCTGGTGCACAAAGGTTTAACACAACCAGCTGGTGCCGAACATCTAACCTTTCAGTGTAATTTTGACTGCATGCATGTTTTGAAGCAATTTGTCCTTAGCTACTCTTTCATTCATGCATCTACAGCACATATTTGTGCACACGCATGTTACTGTATCTCAGGGGTCAAGACACTTTGGCATCACAGAAGGGATGTTTTCACTGCCGTTGCTCGGTAACTATCACCAAAGAGATGGCCTATCGCGGGCTCAGACAGGAGCTCTATTGTGAGAGGTGTGGCGTTAAGGAAGCTGATCTCTGGGAAAAATAAGAATGAGATCAGACAAGAGATGTCCATCTCTCCATAGAACAGCGTCTGTGTGTGTGTTTACAACTGGGAAAGAGGGGAGAAAGTGAGTCTTTGTTGTTCAGCGTGACTGTGAAAGGCAGAGGTGTGTATGTGTGTGTGTGTGTGTGATTGTGTGCAGAGATGAGGAGCAGAGGTGGAGAAGGAGATCAGGGCCATGCAGCATCATATCATTCATGAGTTTCCTGTTGTTTTCTCAGTTACCAGCACAAAGGAAGCTTTTATATAGATAAGAAGTAAACAAACAAACACACAGAAACTACACTTCCCTCTACGATGCTGAGATCAGTATGAACTGCCAGTTACCAGCCAACCTACACCACATCACACCCATATTTGATGTGCTGCACATCTCACTCCAAAATGCTGCTATATTGATATGTAGCCCATTAATATGTTGCTGTAACCGTTATACTATAAATCCACTTTTCTGGGAAGGCTTCCACAAGATTTTAGAAACCTGGCTGCAGAGATTTGCTCATATCCAGACACAAAAACATTACAGATGTTGGACACTGATGTTGAACGATAAGGCCCGATCAGCCGTCTGCGTTCCAGTTCATCCAAAGGGTGTCGAATGGGTCGAGGCTCTGTGCAGGCCAAGTCAAGCTCTTCCGTGACAAACTTTTAGGCGTTTTCAAAAAAACACTTGGCAAGTGATTGGATGGCCCACCTGTCTATCAACCAATCAGTCAGATCAAAGACACGTACGAGTTTCTTAATTTGTGATTTGTAGCGTAGGATTTGTGCACCTGCGTTGAAGAATTTGACGTGGTGTAACTGTTATGCAAGAATACACAAAATGAACATTTGAACATGTTGACTGAAACAAACCATACTGTGTCATGATAAACTAGTTTAACATTTGCCCCTCAGATGTAGCTAAACATTTGAGGAGAACTTCAACATGTAAATGTCACTTATATGTGTGTGGGCTCTGAGCACTAAAAACATTTGGTGATGTCTGCTTCTCTCAGTACTAAAAACAAGTCATTTTTAGACTGCTGTAAATGTGCAAATTATATGTGTCACCTCTAAATCAAGCCAGTACAGTGAAAAAAAAAAGTTATTGCTTTTCATTGCTTTATTACATGTTGGAGGTGAAACCCTACGGTTTGATGTGTTGGCTGGATCCTCACTTTCTCACCCTCATGAAAAGCTTTTTTTTTTTTATTAAGCTCAACAACTTACTTCCTTCATTTTATTAAAACTTTCTTTCATAATTAACTGCGATGGTGTTTTGCAGGATCTCACGCCCAAAAATGATGAAATGTCTGTGATATAGTAAAATGTGAAGATGTAATTCAGTGAGACTTTCAAAGTAAAGTTTGCTGGGAGACATTTCAGGTGACTGTGCAGTTTTGTTAGACTTATGCAACGAAATGTTTGGGTTTAAACAGGTTAAAATAAGTACTTCCTTGAAACAATCAGCACTGACTGAGCAAAACGGTGTGTATCATGTAAGTCAGAGAGAAAAATCCTTTAGGAATTGTAAACTTTTTCTCCCACAAACACAGCATTCACTTGTTACAAGGGGAGAAGCTGGACATCTCATCCAGCACATAGACTATTTATTTATTTCATTTATTTATTTGGATACATGACCAGGCATTTAATTCTATTCAAAATAATAATACCACTAAAAACAGCATATACTGTAACAATAAAATAAAACAAAACAATACATGACCAGGAAAGGTCCTTGTGACCTTAAATTAGTGGACAAGCTTCCGGGATTGAAAAGTGAAGCCAGTGTGGAAGTGCCTTAAACCTGCACTCCGTCTAATGGCAGACAGGGGGTGACTGCATTGGCTGCAAAAAGAAGTCTGATTGTATGCACCCTTATGGCAAAATGACCCTTCTTCTCACTTTGTTTATGGTCTCAATCAGTAGTTTCAGGTCATTTTGAAAATTATTTAAAATAGACAATAAAGCAGGTAATGCTTTAGGCAGGGCTACCTTGTGATTGACAAGCCATTCTCAGTGAGTCTGTCCAATTCAACACACACAAACTGGAGATGGAGCAAAGAGGAAACAGGTGCGCCCTCACACTTTACCTGGCGGCTCAGTTTTCCCGTTGCAACCAAGGCCTGGAAGCCCAAGACAAGCGTGGGTCATTGGCTGCTGAGGTGAATGACACACACATCTTTGCTAGTGGTTGAGGCTGCGATCTCACCAGTCAGAGTTCACCAAAGTTGAACTCAACGCAGCGTGAAGAGGCAGATTTGCACATGTGCCTGTGCCATAATATGAAAAAGATCACAGGCCGCCATTCCTTCCCGCTGAACGGACAAGCCAAACCAAGCACCACCTGCAGCATTATTCAAAAGACAGCAGTGGGCGTGATATGAATTTTGTTATTAATATTTAACCGAAATGACGATCTTTAACTGTGGCAAAGTCCAAGATTGGTTAAGCAGACTTGTGTTCCCTGTGTCAGCACATGCATGCACCCACCGGAGAAAGCAGCTGCAAGAGGATTGAAGTCAGATGGACAAAGTGTTTCAGTTGCCAAAACCCACCACTAAACCTCTCCTAAACCAAAAGAAAAGTGCTTCCCTAAACCTACCCAAAATTAGGATATTTCTTTACCTTAACTGGAGTACGTTTGTTGCAAGAGTCTGAACGCAATCCTCGTGCTGTGGTGTTAAAGTCCTGCACTTTGCGTGTCTACCATCCACCCCAACTACATCCTTGTGAATCCAATGCATTTTATATTACTCATGGATGGAGTTCACTCTAAAACATCTTGATTATGAACCAGCTAACTGTTAATAAGCCTGCAGTTTTGCAGGGATTTACTTGAACACATCAGACCGACTCACATTCATGTAATTTTGGATTTACGTGGTTCCAGTTTAAGTCAGAATTCCTTTACACCTTCCTTCCTTTGTGTATTGATTTATTAATTGTGATCAGTCCATTTATCCATCTATCAAGTCATCCTCCCAAACTTTTGTTGCATCGCTCAAGTGTTAAAGTACCACAGTGAGTGAAACAGCAGCAGCAGTTACTCTGAACGCAGACCGTCATGTGGTTCTTCTGTCATCAGAGTGGGTAGAAAAAGTTTTATTAAAACAAGCTTTATGGACCAGAGCTACAACGCATGTTGAGGCATTAATGGGGGGCAACTCAGTGGTTCTAAATTGGCCTATAAAAACAAAGTAAAATGTAACAGAAACCTGAATCTAATATAAAGGAGAATGCTGAAATACATACAGTCTGAAGAAGCCTGTAAATCAACTGATTAGGCCTTTGCAGGAATGGTAAACAGTATAAAAAATTAATGGCTCTCTGCATGGGCTCATATGTGTGACTTCATACTTTCATGTGTGAACGTGCAAGTGTGCGTGTGTAGAGAGTAATAGGCAGTAAGTCATACTCAAAGTAATTCTGTGGAATTCCGGCGGACCTGTAGCAGCACTCACAGCCAATAAATACAGCCCGTTAAGCCGGGCTGATAACTTCAGACCAGGACTCTGATTTACAGGTGGACAAACACGAGGTAACTCTGGGTCTCGGTCTGGATGTGTGACTTTTGTGTGAAAGAAAGAAAGAGATGAAGAGAAATTTACTGGTTAGCAAACAGTATGTTACCGCTTTCAGGAGGGTGAATGAGGTGTTACACTCAGGCAGTCCTGACTGTACTTTACTGAATGAACCCAAAAAATCTGAAAAATGTGTCTGCCTGTGGTTCTTTGTTTTTGTATAAAATAGAAGAACACAGCTTGTCACCAATGATATAGCATACCAGGATGAACATGTGCTTATAGTCTGATTTACCGGATACACACTATTAGTATAAGCCGGCCATTATTTGGTTTCAGTTTGCATTGCAGCATCCGCTATCCACGTTTTCAAAGACCCCGGGAAACAACAACAATCCTTCAAGCTGGATCCTACATGCTGGAAATGGCAAATTAGCACCTGGGACGCTAATTGCATGAATGTAAACAAGTTGGCAGCTGTTTACTTCTCTTTTGTAGTAATTTCGCCATTTTAAAGCCGGACCTTGCCTCCTAACGTGCACATGTTCCACCAAAACAAGTTCCCCATCGACGCTATTTTGCATCAGCGCCGTCACTGCATCTTGCAGTTGCTAAGAGCACCGCAGTCACCAGGAGGCCCACAAACTCGTGCCTTATTTGCTAATTTGACAGAGTGACTGATCTGGCAACACTTCACATCCAAGAGCATGGAATTGGGCAGGGACGATAGGGACATGTCCCTACCAGTTTTCAGGGATTGCTGAATTGTCCCTAGCAACAACTTTGATCAAAAAATTTAATTATAGCCACTGTTGTCTGTCAGTGTCCAGTTAATATTGGTGACATCCACCACTGTGATGAAGCACCTGTATGTTGACATTTTGAATGATTGCATACTCCCCTTTTGGTCCACTGCCTACTGAAAGTCACTTTCTTTTGTAGATTTTTCCACTTTCCAAAGGTGAAGTTCATCAGGGGAAAAGCTCAGGACAGAGGTTTGGTTTGGTAGAGAATAAAGACGAGTTCTGATGTAAAGTGACAGCAGAAAATAAACTCAAGGTGTTTTTGGCCGGTGTGGCCACAGTAACCTTTAGAACCACAGAATGATGACATATTCCATCCGCATAGCATAAAACAAGTTTTTAATTAATAAAAGGAAGGAAATGTCCACTCGGGGTAATAAAATCCTATAAGTGCGACAAAAGGGAGTGTCTTGAATTTTTGGACTGTAAATTGCACTGCAGAGGTGTCAGTGTGCTGAAAGACAGAAGCAGCGAGCGACAAATGTGACAGAAAATGAACTAATAAAATTGATGCAAATAAAACATATCTTACATCAATTCAGATTAAATCTTTTAGGCTACAGGAAATATTTTTTGCCATTTAAAAAGCAATAAAATAAACAATATTTGAACTTACAGTATATCATAGCCAGGAAATTATACAACCCGAGGTTGTAACAGAGTTCAGCACCTTTAAGAGTGCAGAGGGAGTGAGAGAAAGTGAGATATATATGGACTGAGTGTGAAAGGTGGGGGGGCTGAGAACATGAGCTCATGACTGCAGCATTAGTGTAACATTAGTGTTAAGTGCTCGTAAAATCCCTCTTTGCTCTGCATTACCTCAGACTGTGGCAGGGTGAGAAATAAAGTTAATAATATAGCTCTTATGAAAACTTTCATTTTTAATGTTTTTAATGAAACATCTCAGAACGGAGCGCAGGAAAGTGAACAAAAGCAACACCTCAGAAAGTCACCAGACACACAGACTATTTACAGCAGCACTAAAGACACTAAATACTATTAACTGCAGTGCCAGTGGCCCACACAGGCGCAAGCAGCATGTAAATACTCAACTGTACATGCAGACAGAGCTTCTCCTCCTTCTCTACATGTTGTATTTTGCAGCCCCCATATGTTCATAAATGTGACAAAATCACTTCTTGGAGTTAGTTTAAGAGAAGTTTAATGCTAAATGCTTACTAGGAAGGAGCGCAGGTTCCTTTCTCTCATCGCTCATGATAAACAGTCATGAAGACCGAGAATTCCATATTATTACAACTTGTTGCACTGACATAGTATTTCTCTCCAGGATTTAAACCCCCGAGCTGGACAGTTGGGGAAATTCTATGTACAGTTTGAATGTTCTCCACCTTACTGCATGTGTACTGTGCCTCTTGTCCAGTGTATGTGTGGTTAGGCTCCATCCCTAACTCCAAAGATAAGCAGTTGTAGATTGGATGTGCATAGTGTATTTTAGCAGAGGGTTATAGGTTGCGCCTTAACTTATGAAGGTTATAAAATAATAATACAGAGGCTCCACATAGTTTGAACCAAGACTGCAAATTTTATTACCGCTTCAAACATTGTCTTTGGCACTGCATACAGGTCCTATCATCCCATTATCAACCTTTCACAATCAGACTGTTTGTTAAAAAGAACTTCAAGTCACTTTTCTTATATTAATATACATTAATATACATTAATATAAGAAAAGTGAATTATATATCAATAGAAAAATAGTATACTAAGAAACAAAAATAAATTGGAATATGCAATACAAAATAGTAGGAAGAGCTTTTGCATACTCATAGAATATCTATGTAATACACACTATATAGAATATACTATACATCCCAGATATAATAAAATAGAAATATTTACATTATCTACATTAGACACGTACATATTTTTTATAAACAGGTTGTTTTTTTAGAAATTACAAATGCAAAATAACCATAAGCAAAGTTATTGAAGCAGCAAAAGAGAGAGTGGCTCAGACAGAGGTGAGGTGTTGTACACAGTTGTTGCACTGGGCAGGAAAGATTTCCTGTGTCTGTCCTTGTGACAGTTCAGCTGAACCTGTCTTCTGGAGAAAGACTATGAAGTTACATGAAAATTAGGCCAGTAGTTTCCATAATAATGCTGAAAAAAATTATAAACGGCACAGAAAACAGAACCTCTGGCAGAGGTGACAACCAGAGAACTAGAAATAAAAAACACAACTGAAAGACCCATATTCAGATGCCTTTTACAACAAGATCATCTCATTGTGTCATTGTCATCAGGGAGTCTTGCACACTCCTGTTGCAACCTTTTATATCTGACATCTGATGTCATCACTGGACGAGCTGAGGCCGTAGCTGACCCCGAATCAGTCCAGTCTCAGGTTTGGTTACACTAAGTCACACTAGTTTGAGCAATGTCCTGTTGCATTTTGTTCTGTACCATTCAGTGCTTTTACAGCTGGCTCCATTACATTACACTTTTTATTTTCCCAGTCTGGGGGCTAAATATCTCCCGTTAGCTTAACAGGCCCCCATGGTCGCTTGGACCGGTGTGTGTGTATTTGTGTGTGTGGCAATGTGCGTGTGTTTAGGTGCGGCAGGGGGTCGGACTACCTGGCATCCAGATGTGGAACAAGATGTTCTGCTTGAAACACAGCAATTGTTTCTTACAAAATGTATTTATGAAGCAAGCTGATACAGCTGCAAGAGTACCGACTGTGTTGTAGTAGGAGACAGGTGACAATGAAATCCGAACAGACTGACAAATCAAAATTTCTTTGATGACTTTCAATCAGCAAATTCTATGGATGATGCTGACTCATTTTCAAGATGATCAGCCCAATGGTCAAAGACAAGTTTGCAAAAATAAATAAAATAATAATTTTAATGAAACTGGAAAAGTCATAAAAGTCAACATTTTTGAAGCAGAAGACTGATTGAGAAAAGATGCAGATGAATTAAACAAATTAAACGATTAAAAAGGTGAAAGAATTTTTAGTCTAAAACAAGCCATTGTCAAGATAATTGTAAAACACGAAACTTTACCTTTACAGTGCCACCTTGTGGTCAACAAGTGTCATTTTTTTGTCTCAATAGTGGGTGGAAGTTGAACCCACCTGCCAATTTAGCTGGGTTTTTTGTCTGTTTGTTTTTTGCTGCAAAAACACTTTTAGCTGAGAAAAATAAAAAAAAATAGAAGAAAGAAAGAAAGAAAGAGAAAAAATAATCAGCACAAAAAATAGGTGTCAGCAGTGAGCAACGCTCAGCTGTACCAGTAGATAAACAAACATAAATAAATTAGTTTTTGGGGAAAACAATGTTTTTAGTGTCACTTAGTGTGAAGGATGTCATTGAAAACCTCAAGCAAAGCAAATAAAAGAAAAACACATTCACTAAACGTCAAGTGTGAAAATTCAGCTCAGCCAATTTTGAGGGGATCATTACAAGAAGGTTAACATCACAGAGCTGCCAAGGTGAAAATAAATTCTCACTTTAATCCTGTTTTCAGAGGCAGCTCCCGCTAAGGCAACATGAACTTGTAAATAAAACGGCAGACAAGTTTTCAGATTGTAGTCTGAGTCATTCTGCTTTTGAGGTCAAGATGTTCGTGGCACTCAGAGAGATTGATGGATTCCACTTATGAACTTAAATGTTTCTCGGGCTCACTTTGTATCCCGACTTCTCCCGCTGCTGTCCACAGTTTACTGTCTAACTAGCCAGGGATGATAATGCAGAAAGTCCCAGAAGAGCAGACGGCAAAAACATATTTTGAGAAATGGGAAGTGAGTCCAAAGGCTGCCAAAAGTGTCTCTCTCTCTCTCTCTCTCTCTCTCTCTCTCTCTCTCTCTCTCTCACTCTGTTTCTGTGTGCAGCCGTTTTCCATTATCAGTGCCCAAACCAGCTTGTTAAAAAGAGTGAAACTCAAACCACAGTTTTGAAAATTACAGAATTCCTTCATAAATGCCCAACCCTCCCCGCGGCTACGCTGGGTTCAGGCTTGAGGTGAGACCGCCATACTACAACAAACACACACGCTCACACACTAGCACACTGACACACACAATATACGTATGTATATGTGAAGAAACAGTAAAGGTACAGGCACACAAAGAAATGCTTTAATCACATGCGTGCATTCATCCTAAAGAAAAGCACAACGGATGCATATACACATGCCCAATACACAAATACATGCATACATAGAAATACACACACAGGGGCATAGTAATAGCCTTGTGGCTACATCGGCCTCTTTCCTTCCCTTCTCTCAAACTTTAACCAGAGCCATTTCCTACAACAGCTGAAGCTGCTGCATAGCAACTGGTCAGACCGCCCTAGCAACAACAACATTATCATCACTCATTTGACCTCCTCATGACAGCAAAGTAAAAATGAAACATTTCTTATTTTACAAACTGCTAAATGGATCATTTCACTTAGCTGGTGCAAACTGCTGTCCCACAACCAAAATCAAAAGTAGTATTTTAGATAGCAGCAAACTTAATGCATATAAAATCATCATTTGTAGCGTACTTCGAATTGGGAGGTGGTCGTCCCGAACACTAACCCCTAAGTTTCAATTGTTGAAAATTACTCTAACGTGATTTTTGCAAATTTTTCAATTTTTTTTTTTTTTTTTTAAAGATTGTTTGATTTTCTTCTTTCGTGTCAGCGTGACAGCGAGCTTGAATTTAAGTCCATGGGCTGAGACTGATTTTAATCTCTACACCCCTACACTTGATCAGGAAGTATGTCCGTGTCCCCCTCTCTCTCATGGCTGCATGGTGAGTAGACAGGCCCCATCATTTTCAAGTAAAAGTGTTCAAAAGCCTGAAAAGGGTGTAACTTTAAGGGATGTCACCACTGAACACCTATTTTCTGCTATTTAGCTTTTTTGGCTCAAGTTGTTGTTTTTATCTGTGTACAACTGTTTACAGAGCGGTCATCACTGACTTTGTCGACCTCTGTGAACTTAACAATGTTCATATCAATGCCAGGAGACACACTGAATGTAAGTGTAAGGCAGGTTTCTGAGTGTCTTAAACTTGTTACTTGTTACTTAATTAAACTATCAAAGGGCTGTGGGTAAAGCAAGAGCATGGGGACAGCTTCATCTATGTAACTCGATCCACTTTAATGTCCGAAAAGAGCATAGGACAACTGAATACTGACAACAAAAGTGGCATCTCACATCTTACATAACACTCCGCCAATCTTAATCATACCTGCACATAAGGTGCGCCAAATTATATAGTTCCAGATTAAATTTAAACAGCAGAATATAATATGTATAAATGTATGTATGTATATGTACATGATCTGTGTGCTAAAAAATTGTTTTTTTTTAAAAAGTGTATTTTATAACCGTGCACCTGGCAACTCGGTGGACTGTTTTTCCAAATCTTTGAACTGGCAGGCAGATCAGGTCAGGTATGATGATGCTGAATAAATTACACATTCCTGTTTCTCTGCAGCTGCTGTTTAATTTCCCCCGTGTGTGCCTTCCTATCACCTAACCCTCTCCAACCTGGCTAATAAATTCTAATTATTCTCAGCTGCTCCGAAAAAGTGTTAAATTACTGAAATCTAACAGCATTCATGTTCAGTCACCTATGATAAGATAAAAAAAAATTAAAAAAAACATTTAAAGATGGAGAGTCAGCCAGTGTTTTCACACCACGTTTGACTTCTGCAGCTGATACAAAGACAAAGCATTTGATACTGGACTAAGAAGTTAGAATAACACCAAACCACAAACGTTTCACACATACACGCCGTTCAGTTTCACTCTCCATCAGTAATTCTATGTTTTTGCTTCAAGGGAAATTGGTGCACTTTGGCCATAATTGTTTCAAAACTGCTCACTAATTATGACCTTTTGAAAACAAAGTGTACAGATTGAATGTGACATTTCGCTGTGCCTGCAGAATATAAACGCCCTCTTGCACTGGCTGAAGCCCAGTAAAACCTAATAATGAAAACAACCACTGGCCTAACTAGTGCTTTAACTGAATTGGAAGGCTGTATTCACAGATTTTCTGCCCACTGACCTCTAGTAGAACAATATTAGCTGTTTGGTCCAGTAAGACTGTGTGCTGCACTTTTTATTTATTTCATTTTATGATGTCATCATTGTGTCACCATGGTGAAGTGATTAAAAAACAAAAGTTTTCTCACAAACCACAACATACAACAGTCAGCCATCCTACATGCTTTAAATTTATTCTGCTACAAGTAAAGAGACAATAATCATCATCAGAGGTAGATTTGAAGTATTATGCAGTAAATCATATTATATACTTCTATATTTGTCAAGTCAGTATGAACATATACAACTCAGAATAAGGGAAAGATTGAACACAACTGAGCAAAGCTTATTTACTGACAGGTGTCATGAGACTCAGCCTTCAAACTTGGTAAAATCGAAAAAGACTTGCAAACTCGATTTTGACTTGAACACCAAGTATGTCATTCAAAAAAGTGTGCCTTGAATCAATTTACTTCCCGTCATTTTCTGAATGAGCAAACGTTTACGATGTTCTTTCCCAGCAGGTCCATGTTTAATTGAACAGATCTACTTTGTTCAAACCAGTTCGACAAGATCCAATCAAGTTGCAGGAGAAAACCATGAAGAACTAACATTACATTACTGAGCTCCATTTGTGAAGAAAAAAACCCAATAATAATAAACTTGTACTTTCATACAAGAAATTACATGCACCAAAGGCTCACATACAAGGGACACAGAATGATCATAAAAACAGGAATAGAATGTCATAATAAGACAACAAATAAAAGTTATATGTAAAAATAAGATAAAATGAGAATTCATAGCTAGATAAAGGCTAAAGTGAAGGGGTGCATTTTTAGCTTTATTTAGTGAGCAGGCAAAATGATACCAGAGATTATTTTGTTCATGTACAAAAACTATAAGATGGTCAACCAAAAAAAAAGAAAGAAAGAAATAAAAGAAAAGAAAATACAGACAGAGATGCAAAAAACAGCACCAGCGCACAAATTCTAACTTGTTCGAATAAAATAATATATAATTAACAAGTTTAACATGTTTCATGATCATGAAGCATGAAAGTATGCAGCATGAAATCTCTCTGCTATCCATCTCATTAAAGGGATAGTTCGGGATTTTTGACATGAATCTGTATGGCATCCCCATCACCAGTGTCATGCAATCACACTGACTTACCCCTGGCAGCGTCCTGTGAGCAGAGTTCTCGTCCAGCTTCGGTCAAGCCGAAAGTAGTCCGGCAGGTTTGCTAGACCCAGTAAAATAAAACGTTTCTCTTCCCAAAACATTATGTGTTCAAAAAGAGTGATATATTTGCATCCCAAAAACACTGTAGTGGAAAAAGTCACACCTCGTAATCATTTGGTCCTATTTTCTCTCTGTTCGTATCAGTGCGCGCGATACCGTGACCTGACAGCTAGGGCCTCCGGACGTCCCTGGTCTGCTACTTTTAGAGCTGGTAGCTGAGACGTCACGTCAGCCCAGTTTGTCTTGCCACATAGCCTACTAAGCCTAGATTCTACACTGTGACTGAAATCATGGAGTAGGTACTCGTACATACGTCCGCGTAATCATAGTTGCAGATGATTGAAACAACAGCACAGATTTTATGTTTAGTAAGCATCACTAATAGTATGACCCGAGTGATTGATTGTTATGTTTTATGATTAATATTCTCAATATTGCTTTTGCATAACCCTGGCGCATCAACACAGGCTACGCACGGGTGCTACATAAAATCATTAGTTGTTTTGTTTACCAGTGTTGCAGGAACAGCAGATCTCTTCAAAATCCTTTTCTTCGTCTGTCTTGGGCACGAAGACGCATAGTCGTCCTCGCTGAAGTGCGCACTGCAAACTCGAAGCTTTTTTAT
>JAJHUR010104413.1:0-51131 GCA_027495735.1 Lutjanus campechanus | reverse complement strand
ACCAAACTTCATAGCTAAAATCAATCATTTTACCTTGCAGAACACAGGTCTACCACCAATGCCGCCACCTGTTACTTTGTTTGTGTGACCTCAGTGAATCCGAACAACCTTTTAAAACATTAAAGTTACACAATAACAGAAACAAACTAGCAGCGGTTTACCAGCAACTCTGTGTTCTGTGAGGCAAAATTCCAGATTTTACCACTGGAGTCTAATTGAGGAAGAGAGATCAATTTTTGTCCTATAAAACATCAGTTTTCCATCAGAAAAGTCTGCCTGACAACAATGTAAAGCAGTGAAAATATTCTAAATATAGTATACGCTAATATATTGATTTTTTTATTTATTTTTAGATTAGCTATTTTAGGTGGCTAAAATATGTATAACTCATGTGCCGGTACTCTTCTCTGCTCCTCCAGACAAATCTACCATAGATAATACACTGACTAATACCTCATACAACCCCACTTCAAATAATCTGAACTGTCCCTTTAAAGTCTGACCTGTGTAATTTATGTGTTTATGAATTGAAAGCCTTCAGTTATTTGACAGAATAACAGTGCATTCATGTTGAGCAACGAGACACAAAAGCACAAAGAGCATTTAAATTATGACATCCTAACTCATACTCTCAAAAAACTCCATGCATGATACATAAACTGTCATCTATTAAAGAGCGATTTCACCGCCTGGAGCCCCAGTCCAGAGGCTAAAACGCAGTGTCATGAGTGACATATCCATCAGGGATCAGCTCATTACTGCACTGACCTCTGCACGCTGACCAATGACTAACTTCTGTCAAATCCTCACTGTTTTTAAGCGAGCCACCTGAAGAGACACTGTATCTGTACTGTAGAGAGCTGGTGATGAAGGGTGGTGGTGATCAGGGGCTGCAGGCGCGAGCTGACAGTGCTGGATGAAATATAAAGTCCAAAGCTCCGGAGGGGGTCCAGGCTTAGCGCGGAGATTGCATTCTTCCATCTTCGTCGCCCCCCGCACACCGCTCCAGGTTTCTGCTCCCATGATATTGACCCACCACGGGGGGTCCAGAATGAGGAAATGGAGAGAAAGTGCAGAAGCAGCAGCTGTGTGGTGCTTAAACTCATATGTTTAACCCAAAGGATTACACATCTATAGTCTGCTTTAAATACTCAAAGACAGTTATTCCCAAGGTTCATTCTGTATGTACATTTTCCTATGATTTTGGCCTGTCCATCTGTCCAGTTCTTGTGAACGTGCTATCTTAAGAACATCTTGATGAAATTACTTTGGCACAAATATCAAATTGGACTCAAAGATGAACTGTTTGAGCTCACCTCATGTGGCCTCCTGTCCGTCCCATTCTTGGAAACACGATATCTCAAACCTTGCCTTGACTGAAGTTGTTCAAATTCAGCACAATCGTCCACTTGGACTCAAAGATGAACTGATTAGATTTTGGAAGTCAAAGGTCATTGTGACCTCATGTTCATCTAATTCTTGTGAACACCTGGATGAAATTTCTTCAAATTTGGTACAAATGTCCACATGGACTCGAAGATGAACTGATTATAATTTGGATGTCAAATGTCACTGTGACCTAACAAAACATGTTTTTGGCCATAACTCCAAAATTCATTCACTAATTTTAACTAGTTTCTCGCAAATATCTAATAGGATAAAAGATTATGTGTTGACATTTTATGTGCAAAAGGTTAAAGGTCAACTACACTGTCACATCATAATGTTCAGCTCTTTGTCAGTCCTCTGTACACTTCTGTAAAAAATAGTCTCTAAGTGAAGACAGCATGTTTCCCACTGGAATTATAGATAGTCAGTATAATGATAACTTCCTTTTTATTAAATTGCATCAGAGTCTTCACCACATGTATGAGTTTGGTAAGTAAACTGCAACTTGACTGGTCAGTGGAGGCATACAACTACTAGGAGGTAATTCTAGTTATTCATTCTTTAGTTGCCTTTATATTGATCTATGATGATGTTTATGGTCTCTCTCCAGGTGTCAGAGGAGACCTGGACTGTGAGAACAGATGAATTCATAAAGTTTAAAGGCGACTGTACTGCGCTCGGTAACAGTGGTTCCATGTAGGATGTAGTACAGGAATATTATTGCACACCACTGTAAGCCTTGAATAATTGATAGAAGAATAAAAGGGAAAAGAAAAGAATGGGAGGAAAGGGAGGAAAAGAGCTACAAAGAGATTTTTTTTTTTTGTACCCCAACGTCATCATGTTACAGCCTCCAGGGCCTTCGCTCAGCTTCAAATCCAATTTCCCAGAAAGTCTTAAGCTTTATGGGCCAAATGATCCAGCTGAGGTATTACTGTACAGGAAGACAAGGAGAGGATGAAATGAAACATTATCACAAGGTTACGACACTGCTGGGCCCTCCACCGGGCGGGCAGCTCTGATGTTGGGCATCAATCTAAAAACACCGCACAGTTTTTACGATAAGATGAATTATGATTTTGATAATGGCCCGAGCGACTCTCGAGCTGTCTCTGCCTCGAAGGGCGGTTTCGACTTGTGGTGAGTCGCAGAAGGTCACCACAGTGATGAATGTATCACAACAGCGGCTATTATTTTCCATTGGCAGAGACCCTGGCCGAGGCAGGACCACGATAAAGATGCTGAAAAAAGAGAGAGCCATTGAGAACAAATGGGAGCAGTTTGCTTCAACTAAGGTATCCCTCACTCTTACTTACTCTTTTTTATTTTATTTGATCAATGATATATTATTTTAATATTTTATTTATGTGTTTTACATCATATAGAGAAAAGTATGTGGACACCCCTGTCTGCATACTTCTGTGTACTTTTGGTATGCTGATATTTTTTAATGATCTTACGTTCCAATTAAAAGATAAGTCTATTGATAGTCTGTTTTCCTTCGTGTCAATAACCACCATGAAAAAACATTAGTACTGTACTGCCAAATGCAGTTATTAAAACACATCAGTGTTTCACACTGTTTCACTCTGTGACTTTTTCTTTCATTACCATGAACACAGGCACTGCAGTTTATTTTAGCTCAATCCCACATTCACAGTCCTGCTGCTGCAAAAAACAAACAAACCAAAAGAACAAAAAGATAAGCATACATTTGTGACCTGTTACTTACGTCGTCATCCAGTCGGCTTTGGCTGAGTGCCACAGACAGAGAGGGAGTAATGCACTGTTGCTAACAGCCTTTTTAGTGTATTTGTTAACAATAACAAAAACATCACCAGCAAAAAAAAAGTCCAGGGAGATTGATAGGACAGAGATTTTATTTAATAAAATAAAATAATGTTGTGAACATTACTGTCCATGCTGGATGTTATTTGTCAACTAGGAAAGCTACTGTGGCCCTTTTGCCTTGTAAGCTGACATTGTTGTTTGCTTTTGTTTGCTGACAAATACGTAGTTGATGCAGCTGGCTGACAGGTTACACTCCATCAGGGCTGGGCATGATTCAAACATTTTGGATACACTCCACTTAAACACTCCATTTAAACATTTTTCCCAGCTGTTATGTGTTAAGCGGCTCACTGGTGCACAGAAATGCAGCAAACACAAAGTGTCTCCAACCTTATGGCAAAGATTTGGGGAAGGCCCTTTCCTGTTTCAACATGGTAGTGCCACCATGCAGAGTGAGGTCCAAAAAGCAAAGTTTGGCCCAGTTTTACTGGCTTACCCAAAGCCTTGACCTCAACCCCACCCAACACCTTTAGGATGAACTGGAACACTGACTGCAAGCTGGGCCTTATCAGTGTTGGACCTCACTAATGCTCTGATGGCAAATCCCAGCAGCCAATTTCCAGAAATCTGGTCAGATGTCTCCCTGGAAGAGTGGAGGCTGTTATGGCTACATGTTAAAGGGATAGTTCTAGATTTTTTGAAGCAGGATTGTATGAGATACTTATCAATATCCAGTGTATTACCTATTCCCTATTACTTTCCAGTACAGTACTAAACTGGTTTGAATCCTACTTAAAAGACAGGGACTACATTGTGCCTATATGACCTGTGGGGTTCCCCAAGGCTCCATTCTGGGGTCTCTTCTGTTTAGTATATGCATTCTTCCACTAGCTCAGACTATGGAAAACAACAAAATATGTTCCCATAATTATGCAGGTGACACAAAAATGTACACAACCATATCACAAGGGGACTATAATCCCATACAAGCACTCAGTAGTTGCATTAAACAAATTAACGATTGGATGTGCAAGAATTTTCTTCAATAAAATAAAGATAAATCTGAAGAAATTGTTTTTAGAGCCAAGGGAGAATGATTAAAAATCAGCACTGAGCTTCAGCCTGTAATATTAAAAACCACAAACTGAGCCAGAAATTGCTGTGCAGTCATGGACTAAGACATGAATCCAAATACATTTAGCTGCTGACCCTGTCCACAGCAGGACATTGCTCAGCTTCCAAGCTGATATTCCTCTCTGCTTCTCCAAACTGGGGGCGTGTTGACCGCCATCTGCTACACTGACTATCAATGAGTCTCTCGTGCATCCCCATTGCAAAGAATCCTACCCTTTTAATGTTTATGGTTGTGGAATAAAATGTTCAGCACATCACACATGGTTGTAATGTTCAGGCATCTACACACTTTTGGCCATGAAAGGTATTAATTTTCTCCACCTGTCCCCGTGAGTTCTGAACAAACTCTGATCTCTGCAGACGGTTGGAGTTTGCCCAGAACTTATCTTCAAAGTCCTCTACCTGCCACGCTCTGCAGAAAGAGAGAAATCCTGCACTGTGACACACACACACACACACACACACACGCACAGGGAAGGAAAAGGAAAAGTCGGTACATTTACTCACTCATGCTCGAGCACTATACTTAATAGACTCTACACCTTAAATCTTGATGCACAGGCGCACTTACTTAAACAGCCAAACATGCATGATTACACTCACACACTGAGCATCTTCACACACATACACGCGCACACACACTTACTCCTTAGGGGCTGGCAGTGTGTGGCAGTAGAGGACATTTGGAGAGCTGTTGCTGCTGTTGCTGAAGTGTTGTGCTTCCTTCCACCCTGATAATTAGGCTGATGGGAGCGTCACACACACTTAAGGCCCTGGTCTGCTCTGACAGACAGGCGGGAGAGAGGGAAGGGCATAGAGGGGAGAGAGGAGCGAGGGAGGGAGGGAGGGAGGGAGAGACGTGTCTGGCTCCTTTCTGTTGCTCATATGTCGTCCTGACTTGAGAGATGGGTCTACCTGTGTGTGTGTGCCAAGCTGCTGCCTGTCAGCTTGTCTGTGTGTGTTTGCATATTTCTGCACTTATTTCTCCTTTAGGCTTCTCATTTAAAAACAGCTATTATTGTAGGAATCTTTCACCATTTCTGCTGTTTTTGGTTGTTTGTTGGCCTGCTTTACTTTTACTTCCTATGAATAGCTGGCCAAACACAGATGGCTAGACATCACACTGAGATATTTTCTCGCATGGTGAAAGTGGATCTTGATGCAAAGACAAAACTTTCACAGATCTAAGCCATTAGTAGTTACTGCCAGGGTTTGGTCAGTTCTTCAGAACTAATACCAGGAGCCTCCATCCTGTGCTGACATTCAACAGTTATGCACGGAGAAAAGAGTCCAATACAGCCAATTAGATTCTCCGTTGACAATAGTGTGATGTACAGTACATCAGCAACAAAATGAAACTCACCAAAAACGTCTTGGCTAGCTCAGCTGACATAAACCATTAATTTACTGTGTTAGATGTGAATTAATTAGGTTGATGGCTGTGCAAGCTGTTTCTCCCTGCTGCTTCTCTGATGTCCGACCTCCCTATCGCTCCTCTTCCAGTAATATTTTCACATGTAACTCTGCAAATTAAGAACTTATTTCGACCAAGTCAGAGTTGGTGATTGTTAGGGTTGGGCACCAAAAGCTGATGCTAATATGACACCGGTTCCTGTTCAGCCAGCACCTACTGGACCAAATTGCAAGACAGATTTCAGTGCCTCATTTCAGTGTTACTGAAATACCCAAGTTTTCAATTGAAATAGCTGCCTTCTGGTACAGACATCACAGGCAACAGAAGCATCACAGTATGTGCCATTGCTAGTTAACATGACGGAAGCACTCTCTCTTCAAGGCTCTGGCAGTAGGTAGCCTTTCGTTAGGTAGTAGCTAACTTAAACAGTGAAAAAGTCAAGATTAACTGTCTAAATTATGGCTGTATTTCACTCGCAAAAATCCCAACACCAAGCAGGATGTGCAACAAATGTTTAAAACAATTGCATGCAAAAGGGGAAAGCATCCTGAAACGCATGGGATACACCTGAAAAAAGCAGACTATACTTTAAGCTGTTAACAGTTAATGTCTTGTTCATTTTCAAGTTCAGTTAGCCAGGGGAAAGAGCTCTTTAATGTCTTTGACCATTATTTTGTGCTTCTTTTATTTAAAGTACCAGTCTGGGCCCCATTTAGGCACTGGTGCCACTTTAAAAGTATCAGTTTAGTATCAGTATTTAAAAAAAACCCAAACACTACCCAACAAAAAAAGTTTGTTTGCAAAGTTAACCTTAACACAACATTAACGAGAAGTTAAGAGGTGTGCAGCTCATAAAATAGGTACATAACACTACATTGTGCAGGTAAAATATGAGACAGCCTTTAGAGATGTTTTGAATGAGGGTGTGGAAATCTTTACTAACTCATGTTTGTGTGGCTAGCTATACTGCTCTTATATCATTGCTTAATGTATATTTTTGACTGAAAGTGGACCATACTCATAGAGGTTTAAAAAGGCAACCTGGGAAATGTAAGACACAACTATCAAGGGTACACCAGAAACATACATTAATACATAAATTAGTAAATTACCACATATAAACATGAAATACTATAACCCCAATAATGTCCTGTTTAGTTTTTTAATTCATTTTGGACAATAGACCTTCCAGTGACACTAATTAAGGTTCAGTTCCATTCAGCCAAACAGAGTCAGGGTGCTGCTATTGTATGTGTTGGCTCACTGAAAGGCTCTGCTACACTAAATGGAACAAGACCCAAATTATATCATTGCCAACACCTCAATTTTGAAATGAAATAACCTTTCTTCAGGGGCTTCATTACAGAGACTTCATAAGTCTGAAATTCTATCTGATCTCAGATTAGGATGACATTTATGATTTTTGCTATTGCAGAAACATGTTTCCTCCTTACATTTAGGGAGAAATCTGATCTTTTCTTAGGATAGGAACTTACAGAACTGCAGTCAAAATGGCACAGACCCTGTCCTAAATCCAAAATAACTGGCAAAAATGGCAGCACCACTGCTGATAGGTACTGTCTGTTACTGTCTGTATGGCACTGACAACGAAGACAGGGAACACCATTAACACTGAAATATTATCATTGAAAAACTCCCATCACCATGTATTAATGGGGATATATCGACTGCTAAAGATGATTCATTTTGAATTTTATCGATGTGCTCTGTCCGTTACAATATTTATCTTGGGTCAATAACTGAAAAATGTCACAATTAATGCCTCCTTCTGGTCCATGATAGCATACTAGCTATCCATGACAAGCGAAGTGAGACAGCCATTGTCAAGGATCCAGGCAGTCTCAGGTACAGTCTAAACACAGATACAGGCATGACAGGAAGAGTAACTATTGGAGAATCAAGTTTACAGCTATAGTTAGGATTTCTTAAATTAAGATAAGATATAATGTCTGAGATAGGACACAGCCATGAATACAGGATATCCTTCTGTAATAGGAAGATAGGATTTTTCTTATCTTTCAAATTTAAGTCAAGATAAGACAAGCAGTCAGGATTTTTTTCTGTAATGAATCTCAGGATTAGAATATTAAAATTAACATAAAATGTGTAAAACAACATAAAATTATCTTACATTATAATATTATTTCAGGGTGGATTTATCATTAAAATGTCAATTAGGACTCAGTTTAAAGATTAGGACTGGTCAAAGACTGGATTGTTAGGTTACGATTAAAGAATGAACTCCACTGTAATCTTTTGAGGCAGAAAAGCTTTGTTGCACTGACCTCTATGGGCTGAAAGTCTGAAATCTGTTACACTTATGACCACAACAAACACTGGTTTGTCCACCTGCACGTGTGTGTGTGTGTGTGTGTGTGTGTGTGTGTGTGTGTGTGTGTGTGTGTGTGCGCGCATTCTGTGTGTAGGTGATGGACATAATTTGTTTAGTTTGTTATGAATGTTCACTTGCCCTTTAAGTTCCTATTACTTTTCTTTGTATCATGTGACTAAAAGTCTTATGTTATCAATATTCAAATGTCAACTTTTCCAGACATACAGTATATACCCCAAAAGAGGGGAAACAGAACAGAACACAAAACAAACCAAAACCGAAAGATTTTAATGTCATGAACCCTTAATGAACAAGCAGAAATGATCCTGGACTTGCTTAAATTTTACTGCTGTTTTATTCATTCAATACATTTTATATTCAAAGGAAGCAGTTTCTGTCAGTCAGTGGAGGTTTTGTGTTTTCCAGTTTTCCAGATTCACAAAACAATAACTAAACCTGCCAATACTAAACCAAACTGTGTTTTATTGACTGCTGGTGGTAAAAATGTTTTCTGGTGAACTACCTTTTATCTTCTTTCCTCTTCTCCCTCCAAAAGCCTCGGAGAGCTCATCTAAGGCTCCCTCGCAGTTCCTCAGCTGGACTCCGCACCCGCAGGAAGTCTTCCTTCATGAACCCTCATCTCCACCACCACCGCGGGAAGCAATGTGTCTTCTCTGGTCCCAGGCACTGAAGAGGACACCAAGTCTGCAGGAGCACCTGAGGAGACAGACAGGCCCCCCTCAGTGAGTAAGATGTCAGAATTGGAAAGGAGTAGTTTCACAGGTGGAGTCAAAAGCCACAGTTCTTTCAAAATGGAAAAGGCTGAAAGAAGAAGAGGTGAATCATTTGACAATTTATGATTTTATTTAAGAATATCATAATTGTAAAAATGAGTCTCCAAACGGAGGATATGTAAGACGGAAATCAAATTTTAGTTTGCATACTGTAAACAAATGTTGCTGTCCACAGTCTGGATATGAGACACATATCAATGCCAAGTGTAAATGGAGGACTTTGAGTCACTTCTTTATGGTACACAGGGGTGGGGTCCACATGCAGTCACAGTCACTCATCTCTTTCCTGATGTTAGAATGCATGGCGCAGACTCGACCCTGTCCGTCTCCCATCAACAACTGTCACTTTGCTGAGTCATGAGCCAAAGACACAAAAATGCACATCCGTGCCAATGTTTGTCCTTCCATGCTCATAAGGACGATATTCATTACTTAAATGCAAAGACCAACCTGTACCCTCACCTCTAAAAGCCTAATCTTAATCCTCCTCAGACCAGCCTAATTCTTATTCTGATCCTTACCCTTATTTGTAGGACCATGAAAACTGGGGTAGGCTGATTATTTTTGGCATTGTTGGGCAAAAGTTCCATGATAACCTTTAAGCATAATGTAATTCATCTAGACTCCTTTTTTCAGACCTTAGACAATCTAGCCCATGATGGGAGACTTTGGCCAATTACAGATCAGTATGATAGTTGATTGTTGAGTCTCATTCCCAAAACATAAGTATTTGACTTGCGACTGAGACTCAACAATCAATCTATCTTTTTCCAGAATCACTTCCCGCAAATCATCATCATAAGAAAAACTTGAAAAAGCTCATCGGTTTGTGACATATAGTGTTTTCAAAAGATTGAAGTTATCTTTAAATTATTTTTGAGTGTGAACCAACCATGATGTCACCTACTGAGTGACCATTATGAGGGCCGCCACCTTGTTTTTTTTGCAACCAGAGCATGCACAGTGTCGCCAAGTGCACGGACATGTACCGTGAGTTGGGTGGTGCTTGGTTTTGGCTCGTCCATTCAGCAAGAAATAAAGGCAACCTGCTTGGCCACAAAGTTTCTCACATTGCACCTTAATAGTACACTAAAATATGTTTCTGAAAATATTTTAGGTGAGAAATAAACTATGAAGTAACATGTTGATCCAGATTTTATCTGCACTGCTTAGTTTGACCATTTCATCTGAGTTGAGGCTCCTTTGGAAACCAGAAACACAATGCTGAGTGCCTGGTCATGATCTTTCTCATATTACAGCTAAACGGTGCACTAAAACTTGTTTATAGAAATGTTTTAGGGGAGAAAAAGACATGAACATAATCTTGATTCATATTTGATCAGCACTGCCTTGTTTGATGGTTTGATCTGAGTTTTGATTTCTTTGGATAGACTCATTGAGAATGATCTGTCAATCATTCTGCCCGAAAGCATACCCTGCTTTATCATCGATTGTACTCTTAATGGGACTATAATTTCCAAAACTTCATGCTGTATAGGAGAAGACGGGAAACAAGCAGTTGAGACCATTAACTCATTAGGAAACTCTTTACTGATGTCATTCATCGAGTCAGAAGTAGGGACATTTTCCCATAAGGCTACAAAAAATTGGATTTCTTGGTGCAACCATTGGAGTCGCCCCCTGCAGGCCAGTAGAATGCAGGTTTAACAGTTCACCCCAGTATCAGAAATACATATTTTTCCTCTAACTTTCCTCAATTTATTCATCTAAATTTTTTTGGTGTGAGATGCCAAGTTTTGGAGATATTGGCCAGAGAGATATCTGCCTTCTCTTGAATATATTGTGACTAAATGACACTCAGCTTGTGGCACTTGTTTGATCCATGTTTGAAAAATTCAGCACCAGAAAGTAGAAAGAAATTAGTTCTGGTAGATTTTACAGTAGAAAGAAAATGGTTCCTACATGGAGTTGCTCACAATGTCTGTGGATTTTCTTGAGTAACCAGGTCATGTTTTTTGGAAACAGATACTGCTTTTTCTCATTTGTATGAAAAATCTGAATGTTGCTCTGCACTTTTGCATCGGCTTCACCGTTCAGACCCCGAAGCTCAGTCCACTATTTAAGATACAGTCTGTGCTTGTTTTGATAATTAGGACCCTCTCCTTGTTCCTACTGTTTATGAAAATGTAACAAGTACAACTGAAAGTCGGCTTTTCATAAGAAAAACACGATGCCACGACCTCTATCTAAAGAACCTCACACCCACCCAATAAGAATCCAAATTGGACCTGAAGGAATAAAAGAACCAGCCAAAACAATCTCTCTTCACAGAAAACACCCTCACTGTGAAGATGGAAAAAGAATTGTTCACAAAAACACACACACTCACCGAAAACTGAGCTCTGTTGTCATAGAAACAGCTGTTTGACATGAACTAATGATCACAAAGCCTTAAAAAGTCACTTTATTCCTGCGGATAGAGATAGAGACAGCTTTACAAAAAAAAACTCCCTGACCAACCACACACACACACACACACACACACACACACACACACTCACACTTACCCACCACCTGCTGAGTCTGAAATGGAAACCAAAATAAGAGTTGGGTCTGTTCGATCCACCACTCAGCTGGGTGATCAGAGCATTTGTGCCAGGGCTGTGCCCTCCTATGCCCCACGCTGCTTCCCAGAGTGCACAGCGTCAGGCTTCAGAGCACGATATAATTAGTCATCTGATCTCTCCCGCCACCCCCGCCTCCTGTAGATTACAGGTTTCATATCATTACCTCCTGATGAAAGACTGTTCAGCTTGCTGTCGCTGCCTGAGTCATTGTCAGGTTGTTGTTTCTTCTTTTTCCTCTCCATTACTCTCTTCTCACATTTTTTCTCGCCTCCTCCCTCCTGCCTGCGCTCCCTCCCGCACCCCCCCCTCCCTAATCATAAAAAGAGTCCAAAAATCAAAGGATTAATTCAGCGTCATTGGTTTAAAGCAATTAACTGCTGTTCAGACTAATCCCCAGAGTTATGTCTCAAATCCAGAAATTGGCCACTGGAGATGTGCGGTTCGGCCCACACTACATTGTTTTGCCTCATAAATGAAGTTAAAAGAGGAGTTCTTTACTTTGAAAAAAAATAGTTTTTCAAACTCTTTGATGAGAAAAGGAATTGTAAAACTTTGAATAATTAGGAGGTTTATCTTTGCATTTCAATGCCTCTCCCCCACTATTTTTTTTAAGCAGTACAGATAGTTAATCCGCTGCATTCATTTGGGATAATTAAAAATGAGAACTCTATTTATTCAATCTAAAGCCAGCCAATTTGCAAAAGTTATTGGCTATTACAGTTTTGGCTGCAGGTTTTTATAGCTGTTCCTCGTGAGAAATCGTGCTATACATTTTAATAAGCGCCTCATCTGCCTGATTTGCCACACTGTGATTAATTTTGTCACAGTTCATAGAGAAGTAGAATCATTTAGGCTGGTATTTAACATTTTAATGAATGTTTTATGCTCTCTGTAAGCTTCATGAAGATTTCTTCTTTCATCACAGTGTGTGACATCTATGTATAAACTGCTTCAGTGGGATTACATATTAGGGCAAACTTTTCTCATTTGAGTTCATGGTGTAGTAACAATATGTGATCACTAGGGGGAGCTATGAGCTTATACATGAAAAACCAATATGGCCAGTGAGACATTTTCACTTTGTTCAGTTTGTGGAAATGCATGCATTGCTCTAATACTTGTGCAGGATCTCATCTATTTTTTCCATTAATTATATCTCGAAGACCTCTTACATACTCTACATGTCACCATATCACCATTCTGATGTGTTTTGATTCTCATCAGACCCACATTAAACTACAGATCTGTTGAAAATTTAACAGACAGCAACTTGCAAAAGCACAAAGCTAGGAGCTGTACTCAAAGTTTTTGGCTTGTGAGCCCTTAAAAATGAAGCAGTGTCTACTTAACTTTGTCACAGTTGTGAACATGAGGAGTTTAACCAATTAAATTTTTCATTTGAGGGATTTTTTGAAACCTGAAGAGGTGAAAATATTCAATATTTCGCAAGAAAAAACAGTTTAAAAAAAGTATAGACAACACAGACTCTACTTAATTTTGTGTAAAAGAATATTTTTTGTCCCTTTTCTTTTATTTTTCACCTTGTTACCGCTTAGATTTATCTTTGAACCCCTTTGTGACAGCATAGGACATGAAATCAAGTCAGGCAATTGTTATTTATAAAGCATATTTCCATACACAGCAGGATACTCAAGGTGTTTTAGATAAAGGAAAGAAAGAAGAAGAGAAAATAATAATAGTCAGTCACAATAAGCGCGCAGGAAGACATAAATTATTCAAAGGATGCAATACTTATTATGAAAGGCAACAGAAAAAAAGATATTTTAAGGCTTCTTTTAAAATAAATGAGAATCTGAGCACATCTGAAGTCATCAGGAAAGGAACTAGTAGCATAAAAACAAAAGTAGCTTTATGAAGTGACCTTTGGTACAGCAGACAATTAGGTCACCTGAGTGGTCACCCATTACTGTTACACATTGACAAATACATTACATTGATTTGTTTATTGATGCAGGGTGACATGCAGTAGCTTGCAGCTGCATTTAAGAGTGTGGGATTGCATTTGAATGATAGAGAAATGTTATGTATCAAGGGAGTGCATTGAAAAAGTGGTGGCCTTATTGGACAAAGTCATTAATCCTGAATCACAGTGTATAAACTGGACTTGATGTCACATGGAAAACGAGAAGGACACTCAGAGAGCACAGACCTTCGCCAAGGCCAACAGTCCACAATACTATGATATGCATATCAGCAAGCACACACTTCACAGTCAATATTATTGTTTGTTCTTGTGAAGTAAAAAGTTCTAAGCTACTCCTTCCACCAAGTATCATGAAAATCAGGCCGGTACTTTTTCCATAATGCTGCAGACAATTAGGCAAACAAATAGCACCAAAAACAAACTCTCCTTAGCAGAGGTAATAATGTCTTGAGTTGTGCAAATCTTTCTACTCACAAACAATTACAAAACTGGAGCTAAAGAGAGCTACAACCTATAATAAAATGCACTGATGCAAGAGAAGAGGAGAGGTGGTGCAGAAAAAAGTCTCCAGCATCTTAGCAGGCAAGTTCAGCTTGCAAGGATCTGCATTTTAGTGGCCGTCCATCTTGTGACTCGCAGCCTGTAAGATAAACATGGCATAAAGTGTCATTACCAGTCTCCTGCCATAAATCCTTTAATTCTACCCCTGACTGCTGCTGTTCCTCAGGATTGCGCTCTCATTATGGTTTAGGGAGTTGCAATAACTGCAACAGTAGCAATGGCTTTATTTCCTTGATCACTAGCAGCATATCGTAAAGAAGACAAAAGTCCAAGCTATCATGGCCGGGGCAATATTCCTGTGACCCAGGAGTGATTGTGTAAAGAGAAGAAGAACTGGGAAAAGAAATCTACAGTGGCAGCTCAATCTGTACTTTTCTCATCTGTGGTGACAGCCCTTCAATTTGCGTTTCTATTTTTAGTCCCCTTCATCTTCATTCCTCCTCTGGCCCGTTCACAGTTTCAAAGGCAGTGATCTGAAAGACTATGTCAGGAATTTGCGGTAGAGCGTCAGTGGAACTTTGTCGTGGATGAGGGGACAAAAGGGCATGTTGTAAACTGTTATCAGGGACATTTCATTGGTGCTTTCTACTACCTGATATTTACTTTGTCTGTTTAAGGTTTGACAGCATGATTGCCACCATTCACTGACTGATTACATGTAACAGCCTATCTCAGCCTGTAGGAATTATGACTTTCAGGAAAGAGTCAACACGTTTTGCGTCAACATTTTACTTTGAATAGTTGATCTGCAAAAGTTTAACACTCCAAAAATTTGACCATATTTGCATTTCAGTTGTGTTCCATAAAGTTTTCTTCATGCAGCCAACTGCATATAAACAAATATACACAGAAAACAAATGTACATAAAATAAAACAGCAAATAACGTAAATAAATAAAATAAATTATCATGACTGAAATGGTCTTTTTATAACAATAAAGAAAACAATCCCATGATCCCACACTATTTCACAATGTCATCAAACTATGTCTGTTATTGTTGTAATGTAAGTGAGACCCCTAGTGGCAGAATTTACCTTTAAACTGAAAACCAACAACAAATGGCCTCATTACAACCACTCTCACTAAATACGACCACTGAAAGACAACAAAAACATTTGCCCCATTGTGCCGAGGCTAATAGGATCTGTAGACTTACAGTTTCACTAAGATTATTTTAGCCATGAGGTGCTTTTGGGAAACGGGGCCCAGAGTTTATTTTGTATCTGACAGAAATATCCCAGGTGACATACTTGTTGTATCCAATCGCAGCTCAGTTTTAACAGGCATGACGCATTTACCCCATTTGACCTATCCCTGTTTTTAACAGTCTGTTCTATAAACAAGTCTTACTTGTTATAAACATCCTCTGTTCCAGTTTGACAGCGGCACCTGAGTCCAAAACACAAAGTTCATACCAGAAGACGGACGATCAAACCAGCTCTTAGACCGCAAAGAGTTTGTGGCCCAAAAGGTGCAACTGCAGCCGTACCCATAATTCATATGGACAAAAAAATGAACCCCAATTACTTAATAACCCACACTCACGCCTGGTTTATTGATTTTGTTTTAATGTTTTGCTCAAGATACAAAGATTCAATCATGTTTAATAACGATGATAAGACGTTTAACAGTTTTTTCATTTTCTGTATACATATCATTCGGAAATATAGTGCATAGGTATTTGAATCTTGTTGTGTTGTTTCTGTACCTAAATTTTTAAAATACAATAACTATTAGGTAAAAGGTCAAATATGCAGGATTTGTCAGTTGCTGTTTGTAAACACACCACTCAAAGTTGTCTCCGGCCCGACAATCTAGAGAGAGAGAGAGACAACTGTATTACTTGTGAGAGCTGAATGAAGTGAGGGAGTGGCATTAAGCAAGAACAAAGCAGTGAGTCAGAGAAATTAAACGTAATTTTCTGATAGTTTCACAGCAGTTACATTCGAAAGCACATATAAACACTCTGTACCTCCGTACACTGCAAGGTTTTGTGTGGATGCAGACAAAGTGAGCCTTCATCCTGTAGCTGTGTCCTCAGTCTGCTCTGCCTGTGTGTGTATCTCTCTTTGCAGCTCTCACAGACAGAAAGCAGAGGACAGAGACAGAGACAGCAGTGTAATCTGGTTGCTACATTTTTATAGAGTCCTGACACCACCACACACTTGTAGTGGGTCTTAAGGGATGATTGAGAGGCACTGTTTGCCTTTAAAGTGGTGATTTTCAGTTTGAAATGTATTTGAGCATGTTCACCATATTGGCTGACCGGTGTAACAGTTGATACTGATTTGTTCCATTAAAATTTGATCCACTAAAATTTTGGGCTATTTTTTTTTTATAAAATAATTATAATTCATACACTGAGAGTCAGCACTTTAACCTAATACTGTTTCATTTTAAATCCAATGTGCTTGAAAAATTGTTTGCATTTTTTTATACAATGAATCTTATTGTCAGACTGTGTGAGGCTTAGTGCTTGTGACTGATTTTTTTCAAAAGTTGAAACAAAAACACACTATATAGTAAAATCACATGAACCCAGCAATAAATATCATTTGTCCTTGTATTTCTTACATCCAGCTGACCTGTCAAGACCCCGTTAGCCATCAAAGCATCTGACAAACAACAACGCCAGCACACTACGGGAGCTGAAAGCTGCCTTTGATAAAAGAGTTGAGGAGTTGGCTCAGAGCTATGTCTAGCATAACATCTAGTCCTCACAAATTCACAACAGTCACTTCTTACTAGTTTTCTCAAACTGTCACTCAAGTATCAGCAGGATGATTACCTGCAAGTGAAAGCTGCACAATGCTCACAATCAAAAACTACTTCTTTTTTCCCAAAAATTTAAACTTCAGGGAGTGAATAGATTGTCAAAAGTTTTGTTTTATCATTATGTATATTATTATATACCGTGTTAATGTCAGAGAGACTCCTAGTGGCAGAATTCATGTATTAAGAATTTAATTCACACAAACCCATCTAACTGGGCTAGTCTGTTTTCCCCTGCTTCCAGTCTCTAAGCTAAGCTAACAGGCTCACATATTTAGCATTCAGAGAGAGGTATCCTCTTATTTTCTCAAAATGTCAAGCTATTCCCTTTAGTGTCTGGGATATTTCTGTTTAGGAGTTCAGGATGGCTCACTAGAACAGTCAGAATTTGTTCTGCTACAATAGATGATACCAATTTTTGTTTCTTTATTTATTCATTATCAGAGCTGATTCCTGAGTTTAAATTCCTGCAAATTCTACTGTATGTTTTGACATCAATGTGTTACTTGCCTCTAAATCAACTACGAAGAAGGTATTTTGTCAGAATAACTGAATCATGTGTTAGCTGATACATTGATCTTATGTTTTTTCATGTTAGAGACTTTCACTTACTTGATCTCAGAGCCTTTGCTTTACTTTGACTCTGACAGTAAACATCCTTAACATCCCTCAGACCGGTACTGCAACTTAACAACCATGTTTGCTCTGTTTTATCAGTCACACATTTAAATGTAAGTCAAATACAGTCACGTAGTAAGTGAGTCAGTCAGTGAGAGTAAGATAATGAGCTCTTGCAGGTTCCTCCAGGTCCTTTTCTTTCATTCACTTTTCACTTTTCTTCTCCCATCCAGGGAGAGGCTGAACAGTGATCCCCAGAGGTATCGAGCCTGCTGTCACATGACCGAACCCCACGGCCTTCCTCATCATGTGACCTGCATGTCTCGGGAGACAGAGGCTCCAAACAAGACCAATAAAAACAAGCACAACAACAATATGTGGTATGCAGCCTGGTGAAGACATTATCTAGAGAGGAATGTGGAATCAGGGGGGCATGAGTGGGTTTATTGTGGTTGAGGTCAGACACATCTGACACATGTGGTATACACATACGCTAACCTTAGAGCTAATAAAAACCATATGTGTTATATGATGATGTTATCAGTGGACTTGACACTCGTGCTGGTTTATTCTGTCATTTTCTTCCAGGCTGTCTGCTCTGCTGAGGAGCCTGCTAGAGGAGGTGTGCAGGGACCGAGCGTTGAGCCAGGTGCTGGTGAAGCTGAGGGGTTTTGCAGAGCAGCAGACGCTCAGGGTTTGACCACAGCTCCTCCCAAAGGTGCTGGGGGGTCTGGAGCCGTAAGAGCTCTGTCTGCCTGAGCTGTGTGTGGCCATCCAGGTACACCAAATACCTCATACCACGCTTCACAAATAAACTGCCATACATTTTAACAATCATCCAGGAATTGCTTCAACAAATAATACTGCTGATCAGGGCCGCTGCTGGCTGTTTAGGTGCCCTAAGCATAATTGCTTTTTGTGGTACCTGCATTCAAAAAATTGTATGGTTTTTGCCCCAAAAATGCATGGAATTAACATAACATTTGTATTTGTTTGAAGAGGAGACTCTTGGGTTCCTATTAAACCCATTTTCATTCAGATATCTTGAGGTGAGAGGTCAAGGGACCCCTTTGAAATGGCTGTGCCTGTTTCCACCTTGACAAAATTTAGCTTTGCCTAACTTTTTTTGATTTTCAACCCCTTCCTGCTCACAAGCTAACTCCAACAAACATTCCTACTAACAAACATGACATGGTTGGTACAAATGGATTCCTTGGGTCTTCTAGTTTGACGTGATACCAGTATCTTCACTCTACCTTTAAAACTGTGCCTACAGCCTTTGAAAGACAGCAGTGTCGGCTGAGGTGTCCCCACAGAGTTTATAAATGCAGTAGTTAGAACTGTGACAGGATGTTTTAATGTTCCCTCCAGCACTTAATGCATGTGTACTTGTATGTTGGTGGCTCTGCATATTGCCAGAAAAACAGACAGCACAACACTGCCTGATAGAAAAGCCAGCTAAGTTTACTGATCATGAGGATTGATTTCCAAGATTTGTGGCAAATTAGTAAAAAGACAGAACCTCTCTTCTGAGCTTGGAACAATGTAAATCTGAATGGAGGCAATTGTACAAAGTTTTTTCCCACCATGAATATTTTTAATGATGTATTTCCACAGGGCCTATGTGCTAATAAGAGATAGCAGGATTTTCTTAAACTCCTCTGATCTTCCCCCAAACTTAAAGCCCGACAGTAAACTCCTGGTCATTCCCACCAAACCATCAATTAGGGATGAGTCTCACTCCAAGACTAACTGACTCCAGACCCTCTGAACACGCCCCTACCGGTCAAAAATGAGGGGCAATACATCCTTCTCAGACCCCACAGCAGATAGCTGAAGGTGTAATGACAGGAAGCTGCCTGATAAATGACACCGGAGGACAGTAAAGTTGGCTCGCTGATTTAGAAGGTCAGCGGGGAGGGTTGGTCACTGGCCGTTTTTCTCTCCCTGTGGCAGCGTCCCCCTCTGCAGCTCTGAACTGAATCAAACAGACCACAGACAACTCGCCTTGGTTTCCATTTCTGGCTCAGCAGGAGAACATGAGGGTGGGCTGGGGTGTGGGATGCCTGGGATTGCTGGTGTATGAGTATCTTTAGGGGAAAGTTTAGTCAGGGTTTGGGACACCAAAGTGTATAATTTGGTGTGGTGCTCAGGGGATTCTGTATTCACAAAGCCAACATAAATAATAATATAATTTTCATCAACAGATCAACTGATATGATGTTTTTCAGAGCAGATTCGATGATCGATATGAGAATTTTTGTGCCAAAATTAATAAAGACCAAAGTATCTGTTTCCAATTAATTTCTTTTATTGGCAATCAGATTAAAAAAAGGGTTCAGAGATTGTAAAAATGCTGAATATCCAAGCTGATAAGCAGCTGGGCTGATAATCGGTTGACTGTGATCATTAGTTTCAGTTGTATATTTGTGTTTAATTTCTTCCATTTGACCATATGACATATCAACATACATTTCCATCTGTCTCTTTCTAACTGCATTTATTTAAACTCTCCCTCCTCCATGTCTCTTCTTCTCTGTCACATTGCCACAGAGCATGTGGTCCAGATGCCCAGGCAGGAGTACAACGACTGGCTGCGTTCAAAGGTCACTCAGCCCCCACAGTACCACCGTGGCCCTCAAACATCAGGTGAACCATACTCATCAAGACCTGGAGGTAAAGGGAACAGGCTCGCCAGGGTTGTATATTAAATGTGAGCTCGAGGCTGAAATTGCCTAAATTAGTCTCAAAAGTAATGAGGGGAAAATGATGAGTAAAAGTGATAAGTAGGCGTACTTCCTTTGCATTTCATTCTGGTCACTTGACGTATCACCTAGGCAACAATAAGTGAGAAAATATAGCCACAAGCTGCAGTTTGTGGATTCAAACCGTTCTGTGCTCAACAGAAGGAAGAAGCTCAGGCAGCCAAAATTTAAAGGCATTACAAGGGTGAGCCAACTACTCTAGTTCTGTTTAAAGGAGTGAGACCAGTCACACACCTGTTAGTTTAGGCAGGGTAGCCACTCAAACATCTGCCATTTGTCTGAATTATGAGCAAATATGTGAATGGCTACACCCACTTGGCTCCAGTCAATATGGCACCTCAAACTTTGGTTAATACTCCAGGTAGCCCAAGCATGAACACCAAAAATGAAATTCTGTCCCTCATGTTTTAAAGTACAAATTTTTGGTATTTGTGGTGTCTCCTATAAGTTGAGCTCAGAATGCTTCTGCAGACCTTTTCCCCAACAAGTAGTGAAGATATGTATCCAGATTTATGATGACTGGACAAATGGTTACTGAGTTATGGACAGTCGATGCTCAGTCCTGCCCTTTGCAAAGATATTTTGATTGATGGCAACCATGATTTTTGACCGATCTAGTTCATTTATAATAGAAATGTGTATATCAGTCCCATAATTTTGCATGACAGACAGATAGAGTCAAAATCAAAAAACTTCTACTCGTATTACTGTTTTTCCATTCATGCTAATAAGCACAAAAGCCATTTGACGGGCTTTTATGGTCCAAGAGGCTTTTTGATAGAGCACACTGAGCTGGACTTGTGAGTCCACTTCAAGTCAATTAGACTTGCAGCACAGGAGTTTCCCTGATAACAAATAAAGAAATTCAGCAACTGAAAGTTAGAAGATGAAATCATTATTATTTAAATAAAAGTGCCCAAAGTAAAGGAACAATTAGAAAAAGTGCAAGATTTTTTGCCCTGATGAGCACATGGTCACACACGTGCACAGGCAGTGATAAACACAAAGAAAAAGGCAAAGACAATAAGGGGGAAGTAGGAAGTAGTACTGGTGCATACCTTTCAATTCTTCACTTTTATCAAGAGCATCTGTCATCAGTGGTTACAAAGAGCAACCTTCCTGGCCTTCCTGGATTCCAGAGTTTTGTTTTTCTAACACATTTCACTGTAAGTCTCCAGCAATAATTCAAAAGATTGCATGTTAAAATTTGGTAGACCCTGTAGTTCTTTAGTGCTTTGTGGCTCATTTTGAATGTGTATTTGTATTTTTTGCACTAAAAATCCCACAGTACATCTCTTCACTTCTCTATTATATATTCTAAAGAAATCACAGTACTTGTTGACAAATGTGAAATCGTAAATCCCACCCTTTCCTGTTTGTGAGAGCATTTTTCCTGGGAAGATTTACTTGACTCATTGTTTGGACCAGCAGTTGTACTGCAGACGCAGTATAACCCGTCTGTAGAGTGCAGTATGAATTTATATGAAAATATAGTTTGAAATACATATTTTTTGCTAAAGTACAAGCTACAAATGGCATAAACAAGCCAGTATGATGATGGAAAAATGACCAAATATACCAATGCTCCAATGTGCTGTTTGAATATACCGACACTGTGTTGTGCAGTTGATCCCAGCCCACCTTTAACCTCACCTCGCCTTCTGATCAGGTTGTGAATAAAAGAGGCTGAACTCCGCCTGTTAATAAGATAAGATAAACTCACTTATCATTGCCTCAGTCAGCATTTTGGAGAAACTGAAAGCGAGTATTATTGATATTGTGTCTTCTGACTGTGAGTGTTTGAACCTGATGTGGTTGAAATCTCCTTCGAGACATTAAAACTAATAGTTGTCAAAAGATACATATCATGTGTGATGAAAAGAAGCAGAGCTTTTCTATTATGTTATTTGAACGGCCGCTGTTGAACTTCTAGGAACTTCTGGTCCTTATCTATTTATGATAACATGTACTGTAGTTATTTCTATGTGAGATGGGGCAGGGCAACTTGACTTCAGTCTATGTGCGTTGGGGAGTGAAAGGGGAACGTTTCTTGCCTGGAAGAGGAGGGGTGGGATTGGGAACAGGTTCAGCAGTGAGCTAGCACTCATTTCAGGAATGCCACACAGTCTGGGAGCTCAGCTCAGCCCACCCCCACACCCCTGGCTTAGCCCTGGGGGAGGGAGGCGGGGGCAGAGGAAAACATGAAGGGACACAAGCTTTCTTTCATTTGAACCTCACACTCAGGTTTTAGAGCTCATGCCTCAGGGTGTAGAGTCTAGACCAAAATAAATGGAAGATACCAAACAAAAGTGCTAATAATATATATAGCTGCAAGTCAGTGGATTTAAACTGGTCTAATTATGCACAAAATATAAGCTGAAAAAGAATCAGGGAGGATTAGCTTGCTGGTATAAATAGAAGCTGTGGTTAAAATGACAGTGTTTCAGTACCAAAAGACAGATGTTTAATTACAAAGGGGTTTTGATTACAAGTTAGTAGCCAAAAGTTTAAAGGTAGAATATCCAGGATTGTTTGTAAATGCACCATTCAACATGGGCCTTTACTCCTCCACATTCAAAGAACAAGAGACAGAGTGAGAGACATTGAGAATGAATTAGACAGAGCGGTGTTAGAGAGAACAAAGCCGTGAATGAGACAAAATGTTATTTTCTGATTGTTTTTACATTCTAAAACACAAATAAACAAGCCGATGCCTCCGCGCGGTGCCGGATTTTGCGTGAATACAGCTGAAGTGATCTCCAGTCTGCTCTGCCCACGTGGGTATATGTGTGTGTCTCTTTCTGCAGCTCTCACAGACAGAGAGCAGAGGAAGAGAGACAGAAAATGAGATGTAACGGTTGGTCACCACTGTTTTATAGAGTTCTGACCTCACAACCTGCATGCAGCATCGGCTGAAGGCTAAACACCACTGCTGAAAGGTTGATGCCCAGTAATGTCCCGAGTGCAGCAAAATAGTGAGAAAATAAGAAAATACAAGCAGAGGGCGGGGTCTCTGCAGAGACACCACCACACACTTTTTGTGGGTGATAAGTGATGATTTAGAGGGATTATGTTTATATGAGTCTATACAGTGTGGTTTTATTTGCAAAATGCTGCATAATATTCCTTTAAAGTTGAATACTACAATCTCACCAGATGGTTCTCTGGTATGTTTTTAGCCTCAAAATGGATATAACTACAGCTGCTTGATGGTCATGGTCATCGTATTGATGTGATCAGAATGATCTCAGTTTTGGTTTGAATTTTTAACAGAAATCTTGAGTTACAAAGTGGGGATGCAGATTTTAAAAGATGGGGGGTCAAATGAATGATTCTGTCAATTAACATTAGAGGAAAAGTAGAATCCAGTGCTTCTAGGGGTGTGACACATACTCTGGGCTAAAAGTCAGGGTATTCTGGCCGCTGCTTTGATTTTAACTGTTCTTTCTTTTAGGATTTAGTGGCATCTAGCTGTGATCTTGCAGATTGCAAACACCTCCCCTCATCCTCCTGATCCAAGTGTGTGGGAGAACATACAGTGGCAGTGAAACTCACACAAAATGCAAAAGGCCATATCTAGAGTACTGTTGGGTTTGTGTATTCTGGGCTACTGCACAAATATGGCAGTAAAACCTACAATGTAAGAGGACCCACACCCACAGTAGACACAAATGGCTTATTCTAAGGTAACAAGAACACAACAATTCTTAATTTCAGGTTATTATACACTAATGAAAACGTATGTATGAATAATATATTCCATTCCTGCCATATTCTGCTAGTAGGTCCCCCTAAATCTTACACACTGGACCTTTAATCTGTCTCTCACAAGCCACCAACTTTATGGATATACTGCAGTTCAATAGTAAATTGATTATTTATAATTTAGGAATGACTCTCCTCTGTTTCTGCTTGTGCATCTTTACTATTAAGTATAATCAGATTTCATGTGGTAAGGGTGAAACAGTAATAAATGATGCAATATGTAGGCAAACACTGGGCAGACAATGAGCTAACTGTGTGGGAGGAATTTGTCAAAAAACAGCTGCTGTTACAAAGCTGGTCTGCTGGTGGCACAGTAGAGTGTGGCTGTGACCGTGGTGTGGTCCATCCCAGATACACTGTATGTCTGATGTTTGGCTGCTGTGGACTCAAGAATCTGAAACCTTTTTCACTGAATGTGACTGTATTTGCATTAGTGTCTTAGAAGTGGACATGACTGTACAAGTAGAGAGAGAAGAACAAGGGAGACAAACAGTGAAGCCCCCTAGTTTTTTGGATCTTAATCTAAAAGCAGAGAACAGTACAATAGTGAAAAATACAATGAAGACATGAATTTAAGAAGTGCAAGTAACATAAAATACTGCAGATTAAAGAGAAACTAAAACTTAAATGTGGAAGGAAGAAATGAAAAGAACAAGACAAAACAAAATGAGATTAGAAATCAAAGCTTTAATATGTAACATTTCTTCATTAAAATGTGTAAAAACACTTGACCTATGTTACAGCTTTTTTTGTTGAGTTGTGTACTTACATGATCCCAAATGTTTCCAACAATTGTCAAACCCAGAGAAATCCATAATTTATTCAAGGTAATGGTTCATTTCATACTTGCTGCAAGTTGCTATTTAGCTTCCGGGAAAACATGAGGTACGTCGGATTTGTTTGAAAGCGAGGACGGAAGTTGGCAAATGTGACTAAGCACAACATGAATAAAACAGAAATATTACCTTGTCCCGGAACATGAGTCATAACAGAGTTTCACCAGCAATGGTGGTTGTAAAAATGAGGGGAAAAAAACTCCCATCATCCCACACTTCTTCATGACTTTTGTCTAACTAGTGGCAGAACTTGCATATTCTGCATTTAACACTTGAATATTAAGGAAGTCGTCTATGTATCATTTTGGTGAAAGCAAGCTTAAACTTGACACCATTACAAGCAGTAACAGAAGTAAGAGCGTCTGCTAAAATAATTTCCTATAAAATGTACAATAAAATATGTTTAATTAAAAAGAGCACACTGTTTTCTTCTTCTGGATTCAGATTCAGATGAGGTCATGTAGGCGTCCTGATCTTAAAACTCTGTGTTCTTTCCAACACATCCTATCAAAAGCACATTGGCTGAGCCGCCTGCAGGAAAATTCAATATTTACTCTCCAGTTTACCAGCGGCAGGCTCTCCATGCCTGTGTAGTTATGAAAGTGAATTTGGCTGCATGTAAAGGAACAGAGAAGAAGTGTTTACATAGTACGAAAAGTTGTGCAACCTAAAAGCTGGAACTTGAAATGATTACGTAAAAAGGCTGAGCTGTAGTGAAATCAAGCTTAAACTGACACATTAGGGGTTGTGAAATTCAGGTCATATAGTACTTTTCCAGTAATGCTCCTGTAATTTCACATTCAAATAATTTAATATGTTCATTTGCTTTTAGTAATCCTTGTTGCTTGCTGTAAAATAGGACATAAATCTTGTATTTTAGTTACACTCTTTGTGATGTGATAGCAGACTTCCTGAAATATCAACTGTAAAAACTGTAATGGCAACATGACAAGCTTTTATCAGTTCCTTTATTGTGTCTTCCTCCTCCTGCATGTTCCCTTGGTCAGCCCTTTGTCCTGCTGATAATTTCCCTGCAGCGGACTCTTTGCACATGCAGTCGCTCTCTTATCATTGCTCAAACATTTAAAGGGTGCCTACGCTGTTCTCAAAGTCACGGACACACTTGAATTTTCTACCCAAATATTGTGTTCACAGGTCAAGAGATCAGGACAAAAACTAGTGATTCACTGGACTTTCCTGTCACTGTGACAAATGTCATTAAGCCCGAGTTCAGAGTAACTTGTCACACTGTCACACAAGCTGGGCTGAAGGCTGTCGTCACTACTGACCAAAATAGCTGTGTAGCATTAGCTTAAAGTACACACATATGAAACTTTTACAGCTGAGGACACTGAGGGAAACCACCTGTTGTGGGTGAAAGTATGCTGATCTGCTGTTGGTATTTAATCTGACCATGACTGAACAGTGTGTCCGCTAGGTTGTGACTTTTTATCGATCACAATGTCTTTCTTGGAATATGAAGTAAATGTAGTAGTTTCCTGTATTCTGCGTCGGTTTCCTTTTTGTTCTATTCTAGAAATAGAACTGACGCATCTGTGTTTACAGTACATCTTAAGGCACTAAGGCAAAAAGATACTTTTAACTGTTGCTGTGCAAAAACCCAATGGCTCTAATTTTGCCGAGTTGATTGACTGATTGCACTATTGAAGATGTGGTCAAAGAATGTTCTCTGCCCATAGACAAACGTCTATGTGCAGCTGTCTATCAGTCTTGGTCCAGACTGAAATATCTGAACGTCTACTAGACGGATTACGTAAATTTATTCAGACATTCATTGTTCCCACACAATGGATCCTAATGACTTCGGAGATCCTCTGAATTTTCATTTAATACCAACATCAGGTCACATTTTCAATTACTTCAATACTTACTAATACAACGAAACACCTGCATGATGACATTCCCATCGGCTTCAGCTGTACTTTGGCGCTAAAAGCAAATGTTAGCATGCCAACACACTAAACTATGGATGCATTAAGGACTGCTGGATACCAGACACAAAGATAGTGCCTATTGACTTCAATGAGAATTGCTCGCCTTACACATACACAAAAAAAAGTTTTCTAGCTTCCAAGTTAACTTCCACAAGTTCCCACTCAGCTCACAGACTTTCCATTGAGATGACGGCACAGATTACTGAATAGCTTTTCTTGGGCTCAAGGGAAAATGTAAAAATATAAAATCTTTATGGGTGAAAACTGCAGTTTTGGGCTCTTCTGAGTCTGTTTTTCAGGCCGCAAGGTTGCCGGCTGGTGGTGATGCCGTATCCAGGTTCTCCTTAATACATCCATGCACTGAACTAAGATTTTGCCCATGCCATGATAAACACACTTGCTAACCATGTGCATGTTAGCATTGTCATTGTGACTATTTCAGTATGCTAACATTAGCATTATAGCTTAAAACACCACTGTGCCTGTGTACATTCTCACAGAGCTGTTAGTGTGGCTGTGGACCCTTTTTATATTATTACTTAACACAAAAGGTTGCTTCTCTTTTAAGTTTCCAAAAAGCTGACAAACAGCAGAAAGTTTTCACCTGACTGCAGCTCTACTGATCTATGACTCTTACACCTGGTCACTGCAGGAGTGTTCAATATTACATCAGACACAATACAAGCTGTGACAGCCAGGGGATGTTTATTGTTTATTAAGCGTAGGTGGTCCTGATGAAAACACATCATGGAAGATGAATTACCGTAAAGGAATTACTGTATTTGGTGTGCATATGTGTGTGTGCATTCCTGTCTGTCTGTGCTCTGTGATCATGTTGAAGCAGACTCTGTAATTTCTGGCTGACGTATGAGCCTTTAACCTCAGGGGTCTGGTTTGAACAAGCAGTGAAAGGCCATCCAAAAGTTCTTCTTTGTGGTATAACTGCAGATCTGCTCTAAAAAGTTGCTGAAGGGAAACTATCTTTGAAAGTTAGGACCTGAGAATTTGAATTAGATTGCAGATCTGGTAAAAATGCAAAGCTGTGTCAAGGTTATGAGAGGCTGAAGCCATTTAGATTATATCAAAAGATATTCTTGATGCAGCTGAAATCCCCTTGATCCGCTCTGAATCTTTGTTACGTGGGTTTGCTGCCTTTGAGAGAGCTTCAAAGGGAGAATCTGCCACGCTGTGTAGGAGGAATCCAAGTGATTAATGTTTTCTTCCAGCAGACAGGCTGCCTCTCGCAGACCTGCCACGAGTACAGGAAGTGAAACCATGGCAATAGAGCCTGTGTAATGTGCAACGCCAGTTCATCCGCAGCTTGCATTACCTTGTGCCTATTAAATATCACTCCAGGAAGCCTCTGTTAGCTTGCCGTCACTCATTGTACAAAATGTCTTATGGCCTCCGTTCTTCTTCATTGCTGACCTTAGACTTTGTTACAAAGCATATGTTGTTGTAAATATCTAAAACAAAAGATAGTTATGTGGTCTTTCTTGTAAGATGATAATTTAGATACTTCCTGTGTGACCATTCATCAAATAAAGGTGCAATGTGTAAGGATTTTAATTTAAAATGTTAAAAAAATTAACAAACATTAGCAACTAATGCTAACCAGCTAACCCCAGTCTTTCCTGTCTAGTAATACCACTTTGGGTCTCACAAGCTCTCTGAACTTTTTTAGTCTAATGCATAAATGAGATAAACTCACAAAATATCAAGAAAGGAAATATTGTTACAACTATTGTCTGTAATAAACCGTACACCTCCTCAATTCAAGGTTCTCTCTTTTACCAAATTTTGATGAGCTTGTTTGTAAAACACACATTAAACTTGATGAAGCAAAAGAAAACTCACCAAAAACCATCTCGGTTTGTCTTCCCACTGTTCAACAATCACCAGCAGTCTGGTTGGAAATAAATCCCTAATCCACCGCTTTAAGACTAATTTATGCCCCTTTTATGCAAGAAAATTGATACATTTCAGCTGATACAACCATCATTGCCCACATAACTTCCATGCATCTTTTACATTGGCATGGATATTAAGCAATACACCCGTTAGAGGGCGCCTCTCAGAGTTAAAAATTACCCCAAAGAAGAACAAGAGTCAAAAGTTTCTAACAATAACAAACATGATGATGCTGGAGGTAGTTGCAATAATATACGTCTTGACAAAGAGCCAGAATCAGAGGGTGCTGTCGACACTGGTGGTCTGCGTAGCCATTAATTACATTTTGATGAGAATTATTTTTACTAACTAATTGATGACAAACAAAATTACCAATATTTTCAGAATTTAAAAACTTCTTTGTTGTGTCCTGTGGTCGTCTCTCACTAAAATTACTGGCTACATCGCTATACTGCCCCCATGACTACAGTTGGTACTGCTCTGTTTTATCAGTAAACTTACAGAAAACATGCAGAAATATAAATGAAATGAATGTAGAGTACCGACAGAAGGCTCGGCCTGTAAAAGAATATCTAACGTTTGCATAAACGGCAGCTAGTAGCCATGCTACAGCCAATGATAGCAACAGCAAAGACTACAGTGAACAGTAGCGGTTAGTGGTTACTTTGGTGATATGCTGTCCCCTATTTGTTTGGAGTTACCTTCAACAAGTGGCCGTGTTTACACATTGCCCCTTGAACATACTTTGGAGACATGATGTACAATTCTAGAGTGCAAATAACAAAAGTCTTGTTTGGGAACTAAGTTTTGCCACTTTGAAGTGATAATTGAAATTACAATTAATGTAATCGTGCAGAAATCTTGGCTTTACAAATATTTCAAGTCCCCTTTCCACTGAGCTTAAGACATGTATGTAGGTGATGTGCAGGAGTTTGTGACATCTCAACTAGTTTGGAGCCGTTTGTGGCCCAAACGGCAGCTTACACAAGTGCGATGTGGAAACTTGATGCCTCGAGGCTCTGACTTTCAGGAACACATCTGACTCCCATAAGGAGACTTACTGTTCCCTCACTGGGCTTTGGCTCTGTGCCGTGAAACCAGACATGCATTAACATACTCGACTGACCGTCCTCTGTTGCCACTGGTAACTGAGGATAATGATCTCTCTTACAGCCAGAGACTGAGCCACCTTGGGTGGTGCGTGAGCACAAGAGTGAAGCGTGCTTCCGTATGCGAGTGCATGCTGGTATGTCTGCGTCATTGGCCACATGCGTCTGCAGCTTCTTGTTTGCACACACAGTCACAAAACGGTTGACTTGTTCCTGACAGGATGGCATTGTCATGTCAGTGATGTTTTTCTTTTGGCTGCTTTTTCTTGCAAATGTAAAGAACAATTCAAACAGGATGAAGGACTGATGATTGATGGCTTTTTTTTTTCTGCGAAATGATTTAGTGCGTGTAAAATGATCATTTGGAATCTGGAAAAACAAGCCAGACATAAAGAAATAAGAATAGAAACACACCTTGTCAAGCAGAGATACAAGATTACCAAGCCTTTTTTCTGGAACATTAGCAGGTGACTGAGTTCAGCAGTTTGCCTTTTAAACATGCCGGGGAATCGTGTTCCTCCATGTCCACGTACAGAGATGGACAGATGTTGTTTGTTGGCAGTGACGGAGACGATGACTCACTTGTCCCCGGCTGAATCATTCATAAAGTGCCCTAAATGCCAAGGCTATGCCCCCTCTCCTTCCCAGCTTGTGATCAGCCATTCATTAGCTTTTTAGTAAAGAAAGAAGGTCAAAATGGGGTCGTTTGAGCAATTTTCATTCCTCATTTGGTTCAGGTGACTGAGCCTTTGAGGCTCGGTGGCTGCTCAGAGTGTGACCCCAGCTCACCCCCACCCGGCAACACCATTACCATTACCTCTCACATGAGAAAACTGTCACATGAGCCACGTTATGCACTTCTGGCTGCCTTGACCTCTTGTTTGCTTTACACTTGACTAACTTTGCCTTTAAATCCTTGTTTGATCAGCTGGTGCTTGCTTGTTTATTTCTCAGAATCCTTGCTGTAAAGCCAAGTTAAGCTAATTCAACACTTATTTATATATTTTATATGCGATACAGTATTTCTGTATGGTGTTGGAGAAGATTTATTCTGTTGCTCTTAACTGAAATGTACATTTTACATACAGTGTTTAAAGTTTAGTCTTGAGCTTGGAAGTTCCTACTGTTAAACCTGTATTTACAGTGGCAGCTGCTAGTGTAGGTTTAGCAATCCTCTTTATAATACTGCTGAGTGCAGTAACTCGAGGCCTGCAGTAAGGTTTATCCAAATCCGTGCATAGGTGACGACAGTGTCATATTAGCACGACAGATCTGGCTCTAATTTAAGCATGAACTTTGACATCCAGAATCAGGTTGGTTTTATACTTGTTTAGACTTGTTTCCACTGACCTGGAGCCTGCCTTTATCAAGTCTTAGCCAACAATGATCAATAAAAAATGTCATTTTTAGCTCACAAAACATCTAATATGTCAGTTTTGAGATTTGTAGGAAAATGGCCGATAAATGTTGGGATTATTCAAGACCTGTTCACACAGATAAAAACAAGGCATGACAGGTGCCAATCACCAAAATAATTGCACAAAAGACTGACCCTTCCTAAGCCAAACCCCTTTTTGTTCTGTCTTCTAATAACAGTTAGGCAAGCTTGGTACCTTGGGCAACATTTCCTGTGAAAGCAACATATAGTCACATTTTAAATTGGCTAATGTTAGCAAAACTTGAGTTAACTATCTAGCTAATGTTGGTAAAAGGATAGCTAATTAACTAGCTGATTGATGTAGATTAGTTTTCTAGTTAGCCACCATTTTGCTTACATTAGCTAACTTAAAATGTGACTGTGTAAGTCACTTTCACAGATCTTACAGCAACATCTTTTCACAAGCTTCAAATTTGTTTTTCTTTTCAATATGGAAGAGCCTAGCACATTAGCATATTTAAGTACAGGAAACAGGAAAGGAGACAGTTGGTAGAAGTACCGAGTTTGCTCAGCGATGGAGCACAGAGTGAAAAAGGACGGGGCTTGTCCCATTATTGATCATATATTTCGATCCAGACCGTGGCACACCCAGAACCAAGTTAGCAACGTACATTCCACAATTTGCGATACATCCAAGGGTTCACCAAGTTGACAGCAATATGTTCTGACTACAGGCCATCATTTATTATGTAGGTTCAGGACACATCATGCATCAGAAAATAGCATTTTTGTACCAAGCATCATACCAAGCAGAACAATGTGACACTTAAACCACACAAAATGGAAGTTGTGAAATAGTCACACAGAGCTTATATGAGGTTGTATGTGGCGCCAAGATGTCGAAAACAAACCCTGAAACTATGACATGTTGAAATGATCGTACTGTACATTTGGAGGTTTTCAGAATTATTGATTGAACTTCATTCAGACGTCTAAATTGCACTGGATTGCACTGAACAAACACGATAATTATCCAACACATGACAACTTCAGAAAGAGTCCGACTACAGTCCGACCAACTGCAATAAAGTGGGCCAGAGTGCTGTTTGGTTTTTTCCCTCAAGCCCTTGTCACTCATCAGTTAATTTTTGCAGTTTCACAGGTGTCTGTGCTGTGTAAAGTTGCATTTTTTCACTTCTTCTCCCAGACCAAAAATGCAGCCACATTTCAGCACTCCTTTGCACTGCCTAAACACTAGAAACTATGTATCCTTCTGTTGAAAGATATGTAATTCAAAGGATCTGCGTATCCTCGTGCTGTGAGAGCGTTGGCAAGTGTTCCTGTTCTCCTCACCTCACCTGGGATGTCCTGAATGTGAACATGCTTGAAATTTTTGTTGGGTAAACGAGCCAAATGTGGCCAGTAGCAAGTTGTAGCTTATGCTAGTTGATGCAAGATGTCTACAGATGATACAGTTCACATCTTGATTATGTTACAGCACCCACATATGTCCAGGAATTTTGGCAGGAACCTTGTTTCATCAGCAATCACTTTGAGCGGATCTTACTGGAAGGGGGAAAAGTAAGACAAATGGCAGTTAGAGTGTCTTTAAGGATATCAGATATCTTTTGACAAATGGGTGAAAAAAACTAAAACTGTAACTGTCGCACACATTGAGCGAATAGAAACAGAAATTAGTCTGTTGTCCCTAAATAAACCAGAATCTACAGCCTGAAATCGAAAGATCTGCTCCAGCGGATATTTTTCAGTTTCAGCTCAGCAGCTGTACAGCTGATTCAGCCTTTGCTGTGGTTTTTACCTACAAGGCAGGAAACTGTGAATGTCTCACCACACTCTTTCGGGGTAGGTGAAGCGAAGTTACGTCAAAGGTTGGTGTGGTTTTCTTCAACCCACCACAAGAACACAAAATGGAGGTCAAACTACTATGAAATAGCTGAGGTGCACATTTTTGTTTCGCTCCACCAACTTCTTCCAGATAACTCGCTGATGTGCACACCTGCAAGAAGAAACAAAATGGATGACGTCACTAATACAAAGCTTTTTAATCAGCGAACGGGAAAACTAACTGAGACAGGCATCCGGGCCCTGAAGAGTTAAGATCAATTACATCATGTTGTATCTGAAAACCTGATCTAATCAGCTCACACAACAACAGGGACTCCAGGGGCTTTTGTTCGGTGGGTGGGTCTGAGCAATCACAGCCTCGGGAACTTAAAAGGGGCAACTGTCTCCTCATTACATACAGAATGAGACCCCATTGTGATTAGATTGAAGGCCTGAGGGGAAAGGTGTGTTCCCCCACTCGCCCTATTCTCCTCACACCATGCCAAAACACCAACAATACTTAGACTGACCTAATTCTGCCGGGAAGTAAAGACTTAAAACTGTCTCAGGTTAGACTCCCAGGAAACTCCCAGTTACATTAGAAGTGTTATGTAACACAAGCAGGCCCCCTTCTCAGAAAAGCAAGGTCGTACTGCCACATGAGAGATAGCGAGTATAAACACCGAGTCCGCACATGTGTGAGATTATTTCAAAGTTGAGGACAGGAGAGTTGGAGCCATAACTGTGACAAGATTGCACTTTATCCTGATGGATCTGTGAAATTACATTTTTGACCATATCATTCAAGAGTATGATTAAGTTATGCATGTTGATTGCTCATTATTAGACAGTTTAAGATAGCATGAATAACATTTGTTAGTTTGATAAATTGTTTTCTTTTTAAATATTCCTAATACCCTAACCTTTTACCCTACAGACTGAACTAAGAGCTCAGTCAACATTCAACAATGTGACTAACCCTCACTGCTGATATCTCCAGCATGTGTTGGAGTGAAACTGACTCCACTGATGATGTGATTTAATTTGTAAGATAATACGAGCTACGAGCACATGATTCTTAGGAGGCGTTTCACTAAACAGCGCAATTCAATGTTTGTTTTTTAATGATGCACCTCTGTGCAGACAGAAAGATGTCTTATACGAGAACGTGTTTTCATTTTGGCTAGAGTTGTCATGATTCTTCAGATCCATGATTTGATGTGATTTTCAATTTATTTTTTATTTTTTTAGCCCCGAAGACTATGCCATTTCTAGACTATAGAATCTTGATTTATTGGTATAGCAGATTCTGCCTTTGATTTCAATTAGATTTTTCTTGTAAATTTCACACAAAATAAATATAATTTTGTGCAATTTGTTTTTCTGTGACACCTCAGTTATCCTGGGACTTCTTGGTCAGTCCAACGCCCTGGCTGGGAACCACTGGTATTTTCTGTAAAATAGTGGAAAACACCCATCTCAATTTCCCAGGGGTCAGTTTGACACTTTGAGTTGCTGGTTCTGAGCCACCATTTGTCTAAAAGCTACATATATTTCATTTACAGGAATGTAGAGCAGTAAAGGGACACATGAAAAGCAGGAACAAGGAAATGTTTGGCAACTTGACTTGATAAATGACCAGTTTGCCAGTGAACTTCATGAATAGAAACTGTTGTTACCATTATCTGTAGTATCTATTCCTTTAACTTTTTCTAAGATTTAATTTTAAAAATGAGTGTTGCTTCTCTATTTTTACTTCTTGTAAATTAACCATTCCTTAAAACTGTACACTTCTGTGTCAGCGGCTGCAATGACTGAAACAAAGACGAGATGCAATGCAAAAAATTTTTTAATGCAGTAATTAGACTACATAGAGAGCGTCGACAAATTAGAAGAAAGCGTTTTTACATGTGCATATACAATGACTCCGAAGCAGAATACACAAATAAATAAAATATTTAAATGATCGGTCCCCGTCCCCCTATTAATTTACAGAAATACTGAATTCCACCCACATTTCCATCGTGAACAGCGAGTGAAAAGATTTGTAATCAATCTTAAATCCTCTGCAGTTAATTACATGATGCCAAAATAAGCCGGCATGAACTCCATCTCCCACAAGTCAATGCAGTATCACCAGTGGTACAGACCTGCTGTAATAAAAAGGAGATTATGAGCTTAACTTTAGCCAATATATACGAGCGGGTTCAGTGGTGTTCTATGTTACTATGAAGCAAAATGTGCTGCATTAACTGTTGTTATTGAACACTACACATTAGCTCTTATATGTATAGATATATTATAAGTTATATGTTAGGGGATGGATTCAGACACTGATAAGCTGGGGGAAGAGTTCATTAGCAAACATGTCTTCCCAGGAGCTCTCCGAGCACAGGGGAGAGGACATGTCACTGAAAGGGGAAGGGGACCCTTCGTATCCGGAGTCGCTGTAGGTGTCTGCCAAGCAGGCTTCCTTATCCAGGCCGCTGAGGGCAGGGGAGGAGGTTCCAGGGAAAAAGTCATCCACCTGACTGTGGCTGTTACAGCTGGGGATGACCACTTCCTCTGGCTCGTCTTTGATGCAGACCGTCTCCTCCTCGACCACGACCTCGGCGATGGGGAAGCTAGCCTCGTCGATCTTCTCCTCTGTGTCGCTCTCTAAGTCGCTGCACTGCCCGCCGCTCACCTCCTCCACGGGCTTGGTGTAAATGTGGTCAAAGTGGATCAGTTCATTAAGGGCCTCCAGCTTAACTGATGGGGACCCCAGAGTCGCAAGTGCGGTGGCAGGTACTGGGTCCCCCCCTCCGACCAGCTGCACCTGCGGCTCCTGGCACTCCTGGTCACAAGACTTGAGGAACAGCTCTGGGTCAAGGATGTCCAGAATGCCCAGCAGCAAATCAGACTAGTGAGGAGGGGGAGAACACAGAAGATTAGCCCAGTAACCCATGACCTGACCCTGGTGTTACTACAGAGCTTTCTTAGAAACAGGATTTAAATGGAAACACGTCTTTCCATCTTTGTCAGACTTACCTCACTGTCTGTAGTGTCAGGACTGCCTGTATCCATTGAGAAGTCTTCAGATTTAGGGACTGCTGGGCCTGCACCTGCTGCGGAGGCACACGTAGCCTGAGTGCTGCGGACTCAGAAGACCCGATCCCCAAACCTGCTTCATTCCCGGTGGACAACAGACCCTGAACCTGTGATGAAAAGATGTTGAATTTAAGTTTACTCCACTCAAAAGACTGATAATCACTGCACAATGTAGGCACCCCGATTCCCTGCCGCAGCCTGTCACAATCTCACCTTCTCTTTTGAGTCGAGGGTGTCCAACCCAAGTCTCTGTCTCAGTTCCTCATTTTCTGTCAGTAGGCCACTTGTCTTTTCCCGAAGCAGCCTGTTTTCAATGTGAAGTTTCTGATTCTGCGGGAAGAAAAAACGAACAGATGTTTATACTTGAAACTTGCAACCGTTTCTTAGGAAGTGATGCATGAGTTATCTGGTGTGAAACAAACCACAACTAGAAATGAAACTGCACCGCATAGGGAAATAATGTAGCTTAGTTTGATTTGGGGAAAAAAAGTAAAGTGCCAAGGGGCCAGATATTTACATTTCCTATGTCTGATATGTCAAGTTTAATTTAAGGAGTTTAACAGCCTGAGTTTAAACTTTATAATTAAAAAAGTCCTTATAAACAGACTTAATCAATCGATGGGCTAATTAGACCCTCACTCATTTGACTGATTTACTTGTACCTTTGTAGTGTAGTGCATTTGATACAATTATACTTGATTGCCATTATTATAGCGTGAAATGACTAGTTTACATTGGCTAATACGTGTATTACGTAATAAAGAGTGAGTGAGTTGTACGTCAAATGACATATTGATGACATGAGGAAAGTGGGCGAAGGTGTCATGGGCATTAATCATAGAAGTGCCTTGTATGAGGAACCCTGCATTCCAAGCTACACCCCTGCCTGGAGAGCAAAAAAAAAAAAATGTATACCTCCAGCTCCAACTCTAGGACTTGCTGTTCCAGCTCTCCCATTTTGGCCTTTTTCCTGTCTCTGGCTGTCTGAGCTGCGACTCTGTTCTTGAGTTTCCTGGAAAAAAAAACAAACAGGAATTTAACACATTCTTTCCATGGTGCTGACTAAGCCCCTGCATGACATGACTCGGGTTCACAGTACTGCGCAATCACCGGCCATGTTCCTGCCTGCCACGGTGGCATAGCAGGATATCAGTGTCCTGCTCTGAGCCGGGCGGGTCCACGGACAGTCCAATCACTCTGATAGCAGTTTGACAAGCCGGTTCAAAGTCCGAAGTGATACAGTTAAGACATTTAAGTGATCCATTTAAATGCTCCGTAATGCATTTTTAGACGGCGCAATTATAATAAAGGATGATGCAACATTGACCCAGTTCCTATTAGCTGTGATTCAGACGTCAAATCGCTTCACTATTGTTTTACACATGGATCAATATCTTTGGGTGTGTCCGACTGGCACCCTCTTGAACAATGGCCGGGTTTGCGCTTTAAAAAAACACGGTTTAATCCCCTGATATCATGGTGAATAAGTGATATTTTAGTGAGACTAACCTTCGCAGTGCTTTCTCCTCCGGACTCAAGTGTGTGAGCCTCTGTCTTTTCCGTATGGGCGGCCCCGCAGAGGAGTTTGAGTCTGAATCCGACGACGCCTGGCTGGCCGCTGACGGTAAAACGACAGAGATGGGCCGGCTGTAGCCCGTCTGTGAGCCGCTGGACGAGCCGCTCTGTTTCCCGGATATCAGGAGCAGTTTGTGGGCTCCTCCGGTCCCTGCTGCCACCACCACCATATTGATAAATCCTACTGGCGCTGTGTGAAATCAGAAATAGCCGGGTATAGTCGTTAATTTCAGCAGAAACCTTGAAGGTTTCTCTGGTCACCCGGTCTCCGGTAAGTCTCAAGTGTTGAATTACTGAGGCTGCGCCTGCGATCTTTTTCTACTATCGTGGTGAAAGCTGATAGGCTCCCGGCGGCTCTGATGCAATCAGTTTACGGCCTGTGATTGGTCGCTGTGCTGATGTAATTTGCATTTGAAGTTTCACTCTGCTTGCAGAGTAAAATTACCCCGAAGTTCCTTGTAAGTGTTATTCTCCGTCAAAGAGTGTGCGAAATGTGTGTGTCAGGTCAACAATATCTTATTTCACCCATCTTATTCTGTTCTCTTCTGTTCTTATGCCAGACTAGACTTGCTTTCTTTGCAACTTTCTATATCACAATTATATCTGTCTATACTACATTTATATTTAACTTAACTTAAACTTAAAATTTATAATAAAAAATACAAAACTTGTAAAACCTAAATAATATATCTAGAACAGACATTACATAAGAGACATTTACACAGAAACATATAGGCCTAGAGGCATCAGTGTTAAATTGACTGTTTCATAACCAGTTAAAAACTCCTTGTCGTAGCTTTAAACAGAGTAAATAATAAAGTAACTATTCAAAGATAATGAATTAAAAAGAAAAAAATACAGATTAAGGCATTTCACTTTTGAGGTCATTTTCCTAATACATAGAGATTGGTTGCACTTGATTATTTTCAGGGACTTGGTATTAAGTTTAATTTCATTACAGTAGCATGTGAAGATGGGCGGGCTACTTATAAACTTAGTTATATGGTTAAAAAATGGAACAAGCAAAACATTAGGTCCAATTTTGTGTCATCTAAAAATCAGATCACTGTTTCCAGGGGTTGCATCAGATTTTACAGACACAGACTTGCTCAGTCCACAGTTATCAGCAATACACTATAAACTCAAAGTAGGCTACTTTCACTTTATTGATCATGTAGTTGTGACATCAATTTGGAGTTTCCTGGATCCATCGTTGTTCTGATTCCCGCTATGTGTGGCATTTACAACCTCCCTGTCCTGTAAAAACAAACAGCACTGAGTACTTTATGTTGTAAAGGCTGAAGGTCAGAGTGACGTTTTAGATTAAGCTGATGTTAAAGCTACTACAGGGAGTTTTTAACTGGTCTCAATTTAATACCGATGCCTTTATATGACCTGCATAAGCAAACAAGTCCATCTTCAAGAAGACTGGCTGTTTCTGTATAGTTACTCTCCTTGAAATCTGATGAAAACAACCTTTGTTTAAATTTCCCAAGACGCTGTTAGTTGGTGTCTTTGAATCTTTTAATGCTCCTTGCTCTTTGTCTTGTACAGTATCCTCATTCCTTTCTCGAAAGAGCGAAGCAAACAAATCAAACAAGCTTTACCACTCTGATGGATTTCCCTGAAATATTCATTTCCTACTTCTTGTAAAGAACTAGCGTGTTGGAATGTTGGAGAAAGCATCTGCACGTTTCTTGTCTGTCAAATGATTCCTTTTATTTCTTTTTTCAGCAGAAAGGGGTTCTCACACATTTTCAGAAACAATTTTTGATACCATTATTGGCATCATGTTATTATCGGCGAGCGATGGTTTGCAGAATTTAAAGATCAATGGACCTTTAAATTAGAGAAACGGGAATCGTGTTACAGCGTCATAGACAGGTTTTCACTGTGGATGATCCATTAATGCAATTCTGATCAAAAACATACATTTGATTTGCAACATTGTGATTAAATAATAAATTATGATAGCATTACAATTCAGTTCAGATTTTTAAAACATTGAAAGTCATGTAAAGTAGGTCTAAAGGATCTCAAATTAAGCTGTGGTTTGCTTGACCCACAAAGACTTACAACTAACACAAAACAACAAGAGTAGATCTGCAGAATAACACAAAAACAACCGGATGTGAGGAAGAGATCAGTTTAGTACAAACACTGTGGCTCAACTTTGAACAAAACAGGAGGTGAGCTGTTTGGTTTACCGCATGTATTGAAGTGAGAGAGAGCCTCGTAAGTGAAAAACATGAGAGCGTGCAACACTGATAATGAAACCATGTACTACAACACTGTGTGTAGAGATGTATGCCGTCACAATAAAGCTTCTGAGGGTGCTTTGAGCATTTTGTCAACAAACTGCCAACCACTGTTTCAGATAAAGGTGTCCCCCTCCAAAGTAAACGTGCCTCAGTTAGAAACTGTTAAGAAGAAACCAGTTCACAAGTACGCTCTCTTCCTGAAACTCCTATTTGTCCTCAAACAGGAATTCACATTTTTGCAGGATCTGACCGCCGTTATTGTTTACAGCTTGTAGCCTTTAGCCCCTACAGCAGCTCGAGCAAACACTGGCCTGTTTGTGGAGGTTTACCAGCACAACAGAATCAACATCTGACAAAGTAAGAGCAGTTCTTTATGGTGGTGTGTGTGTCATAGTGTATTGAAGAAATCATTTGAATACAGGATCTCCTTTATTTTTCAGCCATGTAGCAAATAGGTAAAAACTCCTGTGGCCACGAGAATGGAACTTCACACTAATTTGTTACAAGCCTTAAAACAAATATTTAGATAGATGAGGCTTTGAACTTCCCCGAGAACATTTCCCATTTTTAAGTTTCTTTATGTCACTCAACAGAAAGAACAGGGACAGATAGTTAATATTATCCACTACCCTCTTGCCACAAGATGAAACACAGTTGGTTATTTTTGACTTCAGTCGGGGATCCCCCCCATCAAGGGTGAGACAAGTCTCACATTTACCACCCGTGAAGTGTCCTCCTCTCAGTGGTGGAAAGTAACAATGTACATTTGCTCAAATATTTTATGGTGCAATTTTTAGGTACTGTGTCTTACTTAAGTGTTTTCATTTTCTGCTACTTTATATGTCCACAACAAACTCCCAAATTTAACCATATGGCGGGCCTAGTTGCTACTTTTGGATTGAAATTAAAAATACCAAAAGTAATCAACAAATAAATTATGATGTATTATTATTAAATAAGACTTTATTGAAAAGTGGGGAAAATTATATTCATGTCATGTGAATACTTTTACTTTTAGTATATATTTTGATGTCAATACTTTAAGTTAAAGTAGAATTTTAAGTGCATAACTTTTACTTGTAACAAAGAATTTATTGCTACTTAAGTACTTTTTCCACTACTGCCACTGATGTTTGTTATGTCCTATGTACAGTAAGTTATGTAAATCGAGGTGTAACATCTGTAGAGAATTCAAAACTTTCTGTCAAATAGCTGGAGGGCGTTTTTCTTTTGTGTGTCACTGTCATACTTGAGTCTCACTACATTCTGTCCTGAGGGTATCTGTGAGAAAATACCAGCAATACCAATAATTTTACTGTTAACTCCCATCCTGCAAGTTAACAGTAAAATGATTGGTATTGTTCTGCAAATTCTGAACATTTAAAAGGCAAATCATGTGCTCAGTCCACAGTGTGTCAGTAAAATGTCTCAATGGGCTCACATCACTGTATTTACCTATAGAACAGAGCATTGTGACCTAATACTCTGTAAGTACTTAATCAAAATCCTTTTAATACATGATGTGCTTACATGGGTGTAACAACACAATGTGAGCACAGACAACAATCACTGAATACAGTGAAAGACGAAGAAATTCAAGACATTCTTTAACTTAAAAGGTCTTTGCTGCCTAATTGGCTTAAGAGAGGTAGAGTACATCTGGAGAATACTTGAACCAGACCTTGAACCATGCATGCGGTGAAAAGATTTTGCCTTGAGGAGAGCCCTGGAGCCTCTTGAAACTCCTTATTCATTTAGAATAACCGTTCCACATCAACGTCTTATACAAATGACTACATTCACAGGAGGACAGTAGAATAACAGTGTTTTGTTATGTTTTATGTCCCGTAACGGTGAGAGTAGCAGGAGGAAAACGGCTCGCCGGGCTCTGTCCATCCGTAACAAAATCCGCTGATCAGAATTTCTCAAGATTACAATTTAACACATTATATCTTGTTTGTTAAATCCTGCTCAGATCCAAGAAATAGCCCAGTGCATACAATCTCTTAAAATGGCATGCTTGAGTAGTTTGGGATTGATTCAACAAGTTGTAGCACTTGTTTATGTGATTTTTTCTGTTGTCAACTTTCAAACAGAATTACGTAGCTAAATGAAAGCTCTATTTAAAAGAATAAAAAGTTAAACATTTTGCATCTGCTTCAAAGAGGAGGACTCTAGCTGGTCCATCACTGTTAATGACGTTTGTCTTAAGCTTCAACCCAACATGATTGGAGTTAGTAGACCAAAGTTTGTTTAAAGGCTGATTATTCAAATTAAATTTATGCACAATACTGACCCAATGTGATGACCAAATAAATCTGATTAAACCACATGCATGCAATCCTGAAAAAGCAGGTTACATTTGTTTTTAAGTGGAAAACTCTTAATTAATATAGAATTTGTTTTTGTGAACTTTAACTTTTGCTTGTTTTGCTATGAATTCACAGAAAAACTGGATGTTGGAAACCAAGTTTCCAGGGGCTTAAAAATAAGAAATCCTTTCAGACACTAAATTTGCTGACACCAGCATAATACTGGATTTTTTTTTAAAGAGAACAAAAACAAATTCTTCCTCTTACAAATGAAGTGTGGAATTCATTGGCAATGAAACTAACCCCTTCTCAGTTTACTCTGTGGGTTTGCTGCCAGAGCCTTTCTTGGTCTGATGTAACCAGTTGCTTATGATGGCTTCTGTTAACTAATGTTAGCTAGACAAACTTTATGGGGCTGTGCCATCAAAGCGTTTTTACCTGAGGCCAGCGTATTTCTCAATTGTTTGCAATGTGAGCACAGTGTATTTACACTATGCTACAAACGCCAGCAGCTGGCAGTTTGGTGCCTTTTTTCTGGTCACAGAGAGTTGAAAAATGTTCAGCTTTGGGTAAAAAGCTGCACTCATCAATGCCACTTTTTAGCCATCCAATCACAGTGGAGGAGAGGCAAGATAAATGCCACCGTCTCATCCCATATGCTTTTGTCAAGTTCACCAGCTTCCTTGCTCACTCTCTGACGTTTTTGTTCATCTAGTGTTTCCCCCAAAGTTACAGCAAGTAGCTTGTAACGACTAGCAGGAAACGCACCATTACCTTGAAGAAATCATTGATTTGTCTGTGTTTAAACACTGTTGGAAACATTGGAGATAATGTAAGTGCACAGCCCCTAAGTGGAAGCTTGGTGCTGGAGGTAAAAGTCTTTCCTCAGATAAAGTGACTTACAGTTGAAGCATTTCAGTCAGGATGGCAGGAGTGTTTAATTATTGTATTTTAAGAGTGATTAATATTTTGTAACATGAGACAAGTTGACTAACATTTGCAGTATCAGCATTGAATCATTGGTTACACATCCTGGATTCAGGATGGAATCATCTTCCTTGGAGGCTCTGAGAGGAACTGTGTGCACAGCTAAACCTAAGTATAGTCTGCCCTGGCTGCTAGACTCGGCTCAACCAGTACTTAAACACACACACCCGCACATACTCAAACACTCAAACATAGATACGCTCGCCATGTAGAAGTGGGGATCGTCCCTGGAGCCTGTGATTAAGGTGGGTGGATCCTCAAAACCACAATTCAAAATGGGCCAATCCCAAGAGCATCAAAAGAAAGAAAATCTCAGGGCGTAAAAATCTTGTTATTCCTTCCAGATGGTGACAAAATTGTGATGTAAGACACAACCAGGCCTTCCAGATTAAACCTGCGCCCTGTGGGAGGGCGTATTATTCTTTCTCAGTACATTGTATTACGCCATTTGTCTGCAACTTTTATGTTTGTCTCAATGCTCTTTGCCAAGTCTGACAAGCCTGGATTAATTTAATACTATTGAGTTAATTAAGTTTCAAGCTATGCCGGCAGTTTCCCCTCTTGTAATATATTTATTTGATCATTTTTATATTTAACTTTCTTGCAGTTCACCCTGTGAGGGATTTAACCTCAAGGCATGAGGACAGTAATTAAGCAAAGATTTTGCTGCACCAGCTATAAAAATAATAAATTCAGTATGTTGTGGGTGAGATGCACAACATGATAAAATCTTAATGAACATCATACTGCGAGTACCTGTCCAAACTACCCTCTAATAATGACATTTAACGTGGTTTAATGAGTCACGTCACCACCGAATGACATGACTGGCTGATATTAAATATTTTCTTAATGCTGTATTTCCCTGCTATAAAAGCAGCTTATAAAACCAGCAATTAAATATTATTTCATTTGCATGTTTTTATGTATTTGGTTAGGCTTTTCTTTTAACACACAACATGCAAATTCTGCCACTAGAGGTCTCTCTAACATTTAAACAATAAGATGTACTTTGATGATGTTGTGAAGAAGTGTGAGATCATGGGAGCTGTTATCTTCATATTTAAAGAACCACCATTTCTGATGAAAATCTATGTGACGTGACCCAGAAATCATGTTCATGGACGAGGAAAATAACATGCAGCCTTCAAATGGAACTCGCTAACTTGTGAGTACGACATAGGAAGTCGTGTACATGACTTGTGAAGTCAGAGCATTCAGAAAATTTCCACTTAAGATGTTGTGAATGCCACATGAGAGGGGCGTTCATATGGACTTCTGGTAAACACAGGTGACCCCATTTGAAGGCAGCATTAGTTTTATTCACGTTACATATAGTCACATCCACAGACCTCCTTCCTAACTCTCTGATGTATCCTGTTTACCTGAAGTAAACAAGCTAGCATTATTCGCACTGTTGCCTTGAATAAATTACAGAATTTTTCTGTGTTGACCGTTGTTGGAAACATTTGAGATAATGTGAATAACAAATGATATAACATATGTCTTGTGAAAATGTTGCATAATACAGCTTTCTTTGATTAACTAACCTGGGTTAATGTAAACACTGGCTTATTTCATCTGATTTCAAGGAGAATCCAACCTGATGGCAAGCATCAATAATAACTTTAAAGAAATATCCAATCTTCTCGTGGCTGTTCTTGTTTGTTTATGTCATATAAAAGCATCAGTATTAAATTGAGACGGTTTCATAACATAAGACTCCTTGTAATAGCTTCATCATGGTAGGGTGAACTAGGGCTGCCACAATATCAGATTTTCACTACATGATTATCGTGGCCAAAAGAATTCACAGGTAGGATATTATTGCAATATCTATAGAAAATTTAAAATAATAATAATAAAAAAATATAATGTTATCAGTGTACAAAAGTGCAAACAGAAAGGATTTAAGAGCATACCGTATGTTGAAGAGGTTCTGGATTATTTACAGGATATTATGATGAGTTTATTATCAAGGTGATATCAATATTTCATTTTTTCATTCTATCATCAATAACGGTATATTGCAAATTCATAAAAATCAATACAGGAATTTTATTAATTTTGAATTAATGGATAGTTTATGTACATGAATTGTATTTAAATATTCTGTGGAGAGTCCTGACAATCTGTATTTTTTGGCTTGAAAACAGCTGAAGATATTTGCATTTTGGCATAAAACATAATAATATTGGCAGCTCAGTTGGTGTAACATCAACTGGATATCTTACACTGCACTCCACAGCATTCGCTCTTAATTATAACCTCACACAAACACAGTATTATTAGATTGCAGCATGTCTCGGCTCCAGCACTCATGTTGTAATTACAAACAAAATAGTCGTGCGAGTTTAATTAGAGGCTGCTGTCAACCTACCATGGCTTGTTTTTTTTTTAATGTTTTTTTGGAAAGGCCTGGTTTCTACAGTGAAGGCATGGCATGCAGGGTAAACAGTAACACCCGTGTGTGCTCACCGGGGCGGGCACCGGTGTTAGAGAGCAGAGCTGTGCTGGACAATGGGGGGTTAGCGGGGTCACACCCTGGGACAGCAGCCAGCTGCAGGGGGTGGCTGGTCGATGTGTTTGCCTATACCTCCTCCTCCCCACCTACCCACGATCCACTGGGGTGTTTGTTTGGCCTGGAGCCTTCCCACACCTTCGACCTCTGTATGTTCTTCTATCACTCTTTTCTCAGTGTTTCTTTTTTGTCATTGACAATTTCTGCATATTACGATCTCATTTATACTACTTACTTTTATTATCGTAAATGTTGAAAGATGCATTTTTCTCTCCCCTTGTTCACGTCAAGGCATGAACTACACTCCTGAACCATAAAGGATTCTCCAGCTTGTCCCCCACTTTTTGGTTCCTGGTAGAACCTTTTATAAACTTGGAACCCTTTCAGAGAGTTCTACCCAACATAGCTATATATGTTGCATTACATTATATTATATAATATTACACTATACCTAAAACCATTTGTGAAAGGTATTACCCAGACCCCCCCATGAGAGGTTTTGTTTTTGAGTTTTTCAAGGAATTCAACATCCTTGAGGATCTCTTTCTTTCAAAAAGTGTTATTTGGATAAAAGGGGTATTAGAGTGAAACCTTAAGGGATCTTTCAGTCTGGGAAGAGTCTCAGCCTTTTAGGAAGACCCCTTTTGAAACTTTTATTTGTAAGAGTTGTACTGTATGATTTCCACTTTGCATCTCAGGGCAGTGTAGGTGTGAACACCTTTGCAGCCCTGCTAAAGCAGCACTGTTGACTTGCTGCAGTGTCTGACTTGCTGCACCACAACACTGGAGCTTGATGCTTCAGTAACTCATTCAGTAACTCACTCAGCTCTCTGAGATGTGTGCACAACTCTACAATCAATTGTTCTTTATCTGAGCGTGCATGTGCACGTACGCTTGTGCAAGCTAATGTACAGATAAGGTATCCACCACTTTGCATGCACATTTTCTGTGTAAGCGAGCAATAAAACAGATGAGAGACACACTAACGGCTCATAGTAGCACATAAATATCCCTGCTCTTGCATTGAAAAAAAATCCTCTTTGTCTTTGATGCATCACAAATTTCTTTAATTAATCCATCCATCATACAGTTTCTGCAGCAAATGACATTTCTGCCTTTAATTGAGGGACATCATGGGAAATAAAACAATCAGGCCAAATAGATCTTTCAGTATAAATTAACCTAAATCCAGCCAGTGGAACAGCGCCTGTTGTCCGTCCCCTCTGTAATTGTCTTAGGGTCTCTGCAAGCACTTTGTTCGTCCAGATAAGCCGTGCTTTGTTAGTACAGAGAGCTGACATAGCGCTCTTTTTGTTTTGATGGGCCACATTTGCTCTCACTGTACTGGCAGACTAACAACAACACTATTTGCCAGAGACAACACTGTAATGTCCAGATACAGGAAGGCAAGAATGTCCAGCAGCCTTGTAATAAATAGTTGATGCTGTCGTGCTCACTTCACATCAAGACTTTAGGGTCTTAATATATGTAATTAAAATGCACACTATGCAGGTTTTTACTAAAGAGCTATGTGTATACTCATAAAAATAATCCCTCTAAACCCACTAGAAGTGTATGGTGGTGTCTGTACAGCCAATACAGCGCGCAGGTTTTGAGGTTGAGACTCAATAAAAACGTAGCGACCAACGTTTACATCCCTATCTCTGACTCCCTCCTCTGTCCTCCACCTGTGAGAGCTGCAGAGAGAGCTGAGTCCCATCAGACCTCATGTTCATGCACATTTTGACTCTCACAAACACACTCACAAAAAAAACAGGTATTCTGCCATATTTCCCATCATGCCTAGATGCCTAGTGTTGGTTTAGTTTGTTAATTAGTAAAGTTTGTTAGTTTATTATACAAAATATTGCAAAATACTTTATCTTAGTGTCTGTGTCTGTTCAGGACTTGGTGGTTCATGTTGGTCATTTTTGTGCTGGTTTATTGTTTTAACTGTTAGTGTGGCTGTTACATTTCTTGAGGCCAGCTCTATTTTAAATATTTATTATTTTATTTGCTTTTCTATACTGCTTGCCACAATATTTTATGGGGTCTTGACCCCCAGGTTTAGAACCACTGCTTTATGACATAATTGCTGTGAAACAATCAGAAAATAATAGAATGTTTCTAACCCTGCTCCCTCTCTTAAATCCCTATTAAATCTCTCTATATAGCCCTCCTGTCTCTCTGCCGCACCCATTCGATTATTTAATTTACACTGGTCTTCACCTGGACAGATCTGATCAGCTCCACTATGATGCAACATTGATCTGATGCAACACAGTGAAGGAAGACATGTGGCCTCAAAATGATGAAACATCACGTTAATCTCACATTCATCAAAACCTCCATGTTCCTTCATGTCTGTCACTTCCTCTTCCTTTAGTGCAAGTCAAAGTCAGTTATGTGTGGCGCACAACAGCCTACAAACACGACACTAACCTTTACTTGACTTAATCCCACTCTTGTCTGGTTGAAGTCTGTCATGTACTGCCCAAGTAGAAGTCATGTGTCCTACTGTCCTCTGGTGTTTGTAAGAGCAAATTACACTCAAAAAACAAAACCTGATATTTCATTATCTCTTCTGCAGTCTGTTCCTTTTGTTTGGCAAGTGTTCATCCTTAGCCTCAGCCTTAAAAATGATTATTTCATCTATGACGGGTATAAATGATTGAATTATGAAGTTAATGATTGATCACACTGCAATAACTGCAAAACAAAACCAACATTAAGCTAAAAACCACTAATGCTAACTCTTAATGTACTTTTTTCCAGTATGGCCATGAAATAGAACTTAGATTGCATTCATAATTGTCTTTGAAAGGTCTTAAAAAGTCTTAAATTGAACTAAAATGTAACTAACTAAATTTAACCCTGTTACAACAACGGCTCATATAGTGCTGATTGTCTGTCTCCTTTCACCAATCAACAAATCTACTGCAAAAAGTGAAGAATTTAATGAATTTTCACATGGATTTTGAAGTTGGTAGTTGATGTCACATTCAAACTGGTAAAACTGAGATGTTGTTGAATGATCACCAGCTCATTTCTGCCTCATTGTGGTGAACTGAAGAACAGCTTCTCCACATCCAACAACTTGAATCCAGTGCATATAATCTGTTATCCCAGGTCTCCATGTATTATTACAGTTGGACACAGAAAGATGATGTTAATTTACAAATAATACACATGATATAATGTTTCCTTGTGCTGTTAAACTGAAGTGAAATTCCAAAGGAAAGATGAGGCACCTCAGATATTTCATTCTGCAAAACTCCAGATGATGTAGTAGAGTGTTTTACATTCATCCTCCATTTATATTTGCTTTCATGACTAAAATAGTAAAAGGCTCCACAGCAGCAGCTTCACCTTTGTTTATCCAACACAACTCATGGTGTAATTTCATCAAAATTCTTGATGGTCCAGGCCACAGCTGACCAGGCTGCCTTGTATTGCCTGACACTACCAGAAATATATTTCAGATTGAATAGCTTATGAAACTATTCTCTTGGAACAGCCCACAGCAGCAGTTAAAGCTACTACAAGGAGGCAGTAGTGTTTCCATCACCATAACCACAAAATATAATGTAAAAAATAAAATTATCTAAATAAAAATCTCCTCCTGCTTCATTTTAACTGGCTAAAATAGTACTCACTGCAGCTTTGCTATGGAAAATTTAAACAACGGATTGTTTCATCTGATATCAAGAAGATTCCCACATGGTTGCAGGAATGACGAAACAGAAACAGACAATCTTCTGGTGGATGGTCTTGTATGCTTATGTAGGTCACTATAGAGTCACCGGTATTAAATTGAGACAGTTTTATAACCAGTTAAAAACAAAAAAATGTGTCAACATTGTAATCTGGATACACCAGTAATCCACACGCACAAAGACCCTGATAAGTTATAGGAGCACAAGGAAAGAAGTGAGAAGCATTTGAAGCCCCTGGAAACATACGTTTGAGTTTCTCTGACATTAGATATCCTGGATAAAAATTTGAATTTTATAAGTAATCACCAAAAATCTTAGAAGAAAACATCCTTGGTTATTATTAATTAAGAGTTTAACACATTAAAAAAACAGCTAATTGCTTGGATGTGGTTTGATCAGATTTAATTGATAGAGACCAGGTAATGTGAGCAAACAACCTCATCAGATTCTGACTCAGATTTTGCTGAGTACTGATTCCAGAGAGGTGGCAAAAATACACACATTCCTTAGCACAGATACTCTGGTAAAAGTAGTTTATAGTCGAGTCTCATTCCCAGGACATCAAATACTGATGTGTTTGGTTGGTAAAACATCCAGCGCATCACAGAATAATGAGAAAACCAAAGAAATACCATCAACACTTCAAGTGGGCCATAAGTGATGATTCAGAGTGATTTCATGTGAGTCTATACATTGAATATGTGACATTACCTTTTTTTCCATCTGTGTCCTGCCCACTTGAAGCCAGATCCTCTCACATCTCTCAGTTATGTCCCTGCTGCTTAGATTTTGACAAAAAAAAGTATGGTAATGTAGATTCCCATTACTCATAGTAAAAATCAAATTGAAAAGAAAATCAAGGTCTTTAGATTATGCAGCTTTTTGCTGATGGTTCTAAAAGAAGTTTTGCTGTTTTTAATGATACAGTATCATTGCTGTTGACAAAACAGGGGAGACCGGGGGTAATTGTAACAGGGGGTAAATGTAACACTCTTAATTCCTCCACCTTGGCACCTTGTTTATCTGTACTGACATATTTCTCTGTTAGAAAATTAACATTTTTAACTAAATTTAAATGTCAAATTAATTTTAACTCAATTCAAAATGAAAATGTAGTTACCACTACAACAGTATAGTCTTTTGCAAAAATAGAAATAGATAATTGATCTGAATGTATCTAAAAGAATCTGAACCAAATATTAAAAAGATTAATTATCAGATACTACAGCAGTAATGTGATTACTGATTGAGGTGTTCTTTTATTTGAGACACAGTGGGTTAATACCACTTATTTTTGTTTCATCCACCAGGAGGATTAGATTTATGAAGGAAAATGTAACTCACAGACTTCTTCATTTGGAACATCTGTTAATCTCCATCTACTCATGAAGATCATGTAGTTCTATCAAAAGCTGCAGAACAGCTACTGAATAGACCCTGTGGTTTTGTTAAGTGCTGGTCGAGGATGAACTTTTCATCACGGCTAATGCTGTTTACGGACATGGGAATAAAAACAAGCCTTTGTCTTGCAGGACTTCAGAGGTTTGGCCCACGTCTGAGTTGAAAATAACAGAAAAGTAATGATTCAATGAGCTGGTGCTTCATACAAAGATCTGATTCTCAGGGGGGAAATTGAATTTGTGTCTACCGGCTACTAGTTTGAACTGAAGTCCCTTTGATGTCTCCTCCAACTGAATCCTACGCTGTTGTGTGTGTGTGTGTGTGTGTGTGTGTGTGTGTGTGTG